>PNEQ01000147.1:31125-51149 GCA_003012365.1 Medauroidea extradentata
TTTCATCATGTTTCGGACCTGCTTGCAGTCACGTCTGCCGCCCTCGAAGGGTTAAGACGCAGTTGGGACAGGTATCTATGACGTAGGTACGGCGGGATTCCCACTATGAGCCACCCGGGCTTTGAATCATCGGCCAGCCCTCAAGGTGTTACGAAACAGCCGCCGACCACTGGCCTCCAGGAACATGGCACGCAACACTACTTAAATCAAAATATCAGATTTACTCGTATATAACCTTAAAGTTACAGGTTATGAGTGGACACAATTTGACCATATCAAGAACCTCTTCACTTGAAATAAGAAATAAAATAAAATACATAATTACATTATTTGCTACATTATTTGCTACATTATTTGCTAATTAAATGTTTAAAAAGTTTATCACGACTATGCATCACTGTGGATACTAACACAAAATTTCCCTCGACAGAATATGTATGTTTTCTGTTGCGTGGTTGGTAACACACAATCGTTTACGACCACGAGATCAGGCCGTAAATAAAGAAGACTGGTTAACCTGGCAGTGCCATCTCTTATAAACTCTTACATACTCCTTGGTCTCAACAGTAATACAAACACTGCACATGACCACACGCAACTCACGAGATGTTTACGTGAAAAATTGCTTAACATCAGCGTGTCACAGTGTCTGCAGTCAGCTGCTAACCTGATTATTACGCTCACCTCCTACAGAGTTCCGAAGACACAAAAATTATTTTCCTCTTATACGAGAGCAGGTACGGTACTGTAATTAACAATCCTTTTGGATCACTGTACAGAAATATGTGAACTCATTTTAACACTTCGGATTTTTAAAATTTCATTTTATGCATATAAACTGAATCATAAAACATGTAATTTACAGCTTTATTCTTACACAAGTTGTCACACTAACAAGCAATAAAACTCTAATCATGTTCAACTGAGTTAAATGGGAATAAAAACAACCAAATGGAAAGCACAAAAAATATTAAAACAATGCATTTAAGACCATGAATTGTTACGTATTGGACAAGTGTCTAAATTACTGTATGTAACAGAAATGAGATTAGTCAGTTTATCAGCTGCAACTTGCAGTTCTACACATCAGACCACAATCTCTCTTGTACTGATGTACTACGTATTTGTTTACCGTCTCTTCCAGATATGTATCATTCAACCATTTCAAACGTTTCCTACGAGAAATTGTTTTTTTCCAGGGTCTCTTTGTTAGAATACGAGTTTTTTTTTTTTATAGTTGAAGTCACGGCCGTGGTTGAAGTGATAATGTGCGCTTGTAGGCCACCCTCCATACCATCTTACCTTGGCTGCGTCGTCATAGATCAGTGACGTCTTTCCATACACTTTACACGTGAAATAAATTTCACAGATACCGTCAACGTTATTGGGAACTCAATAAAAACCCATTCATTATTTTTAATTTTAATCATTTAACTTATTCAAAAGTGAGGCCCTCTAGAATGTGCGGCCTGGGGAAAAAGCCCCTTTCTGCCCTCTAGAATGTGCGACCCGGGGCAAAAGCCCCTTTTCAGCCCCCTCCCCCTCCCCCTCCCCATCCTTTTTATAATTTAATTACAATTAAAACAGAAAGAGTTGTGCACAAGTACTCACAGGATGGTACTTGCAGATAGAAACACACACACATAGGACGAACACATTTCTCCGCGGATGCGCGGTCACAACGTTTCACAGACTACATCTTGCTTCACATGATGAGTTGCATCTCCACTCGCGTGCCTCGCTAGCAACATTTAACAACACTGAACTTGCCAGATATTTTACAGTGGGATTACTAAAGGCTAAGTAGCGATGAGCAACTGCGTTTAAAGCTTAATACTGTTTTTAAATAAAATGTGATGGATTTAAGTGAGGCAGACACAATTTTCTTATGATTTTTGACCAAAAAATCATTTAATTAAAATTTATTTTGTTTTTGAAATTCTGTCCGAGTTATCCGAAGTCCGGAACATCGAGGTCCGAGTTATCGAGGGTTCACTGTACTGAGAAAAGTAATTCTGCGTTACAACACTCAGAGGGCTGGGTAGGATTTCTTTTCATGATGGGAAATGGAATTTTAGTGTAAGGAACTGTGTGTGTTTAATTACAATAAGGTGCCAAGTTACATAAGGTTACATAAAGTTCATTACGTAACTTGATTTTTTCAATAAGTCGATTGTATGTACTGTTCTTAAACGCAACTTTAAAAAAAAACTAAAATTTTTTGAAGTGTAGTGTTTTAGAAGTACCGAGTGTGTTTATAGAACCTAAAGGCAATAAATAGAATGTTCATACAATGGAAAGAATACTGCAAACACCCATGTAACATGCACAATGTTTTTCAGAATTATTAGTTCTGTCAAACGTGTTGTGTGCGAGACAACACTGTGACGATGTGTACATGGGCCGAGCTGGCCCGTGACAACTTGACAACACTGCGCGTGGCTTGTCTGCTGCAGCACTCACACACGCTCACACACACAGCACAGATGTTGACTTAGCACGTCTCTGCTGATTCGTAACTTTTGTGGAGGAAGTTATCAGCGCTTCCCATTAGTCACGTTGTGTGAGCGTAAAGTAAATTACTGTGCCGTGATAACTGTACCATATACAAGATGCAATTTGAACTGAATGTCATTCTGTAACTAAATAATAGAAATTACTAAAACATATTTTAGTAATTAGTAGCCTAGTGGCAGTTTCCCACCTTTTCTTTGTTTACATAAATAATAGAAATGCTTGTGTAATGTACGTTTTTTGATTAACCTGAATGCTTTAAGATGAAAGTCATCTAATTTTTTTGCATAGCTAGCTGCATTATTCAAGAAAAGCAGCACTTTAAATTAAATTTGGTTCTTGTTCCTTCACCGCAGGAACAAAAGTTTACTGAACCAATCTCCAAACAGTACACGTGTAGCAGAGACCTTGGTGTTATATTTTGAGATTACTGGCAACTTACTCGTGTCAATTTTCGTAAAAATGTGTACGGGTTCTGGGAATGATAAACTGCAAGTGGTTTAAATTTCAAGTTTAGGGGTGCATTAGATTAAACGGTAACAGTAATACAATCATTTCCGACCTTAAATCCAAGCATAACTTTTTTATCTTTTGATATAAATTACAGTTCTGGCATCCACCTCCAAAAAAAGCAATTTCATTGACGTAAAATATTTGCTAAGGCAAACATTTACCTTCCACGTATATTTCTGCTAGTGTTTCAGGAGTTCAGCTCTGCACCTGCATCAGCACTTGCAGCCTCGCATGTGAACTAAATGTTGTGAAGATTAGTGCACATCTTGAATTTCAAACCACACAGTGCTCCCCTGTTTTTACTGTTTTCGTGATAAATTATTTTTATCCCTGAAAAAGAGCAGCTATCAAAAATTTGTTTGGCTTAAAATGATTTTTACCAACTTAGCCAATTCTTCCAAGTCAGTAGACTAAATACGAAAGTAATGAAGTGTTAGTTAATTGAATTTTTAGTCAAAACAGTGTAATTTCTTGTTTCGAAGAAAGTATCTCTCATGACTGTCCGTGTCTCTTTCTCCGTCTTATCCAAAAAAAATATTTTTTTTTATATAGCTACGCTTAGAAAATATTTTACCGGTGACTAAACAATATGTGTAGAAATACAATAATACTCTGGTGAAAAAACCGTATTCAGGGATGGATCTTTGCTTTTCTTCTCCCAGGTCAAGAATCAGTAAAGTGAACATTTTCGGCGCCACCGGTACGCTGGCCTCCCTGACCCGGTGCCTGCTGCAGGCTGCCCTCCCCTCTTTGCCCACATTACATCCTTCCTTTACATATGCGATAACAAATGACACTGCTGCCTACAGCTACTGTGATCAACCAAACAAGTTGAAGAAAGACGGATACACACACAGGGAGTGTAAACACGTGTGTGCATGAGTTGTTTTATTATCAACCACCACATTATTCCACATTTTATCATGTAAGTGTATTCTCTGTCAAAAAGTTGCATAACTGCGAATTTACGTAACTCGGCACCTACCTGTACTAGCTTTTTAGCCACTAGAAAATTACCTTTTTTAGTTGTGAAACAAATTTCGCTCGCAATACCAGTATATTTAGGGAGGTACGTGTCCAAAGACAGAATTATTCTATTAATCTTCTAAGAAGAATTTTTAGTAACCTTATGAAGAATTTTTTGTTGCCTTATGAAGAATTTAGTAGCCGTATGGCTCACTTAGTCTTTTTCTTGTAGATGTGTGCCATGAAAATTTAACTGTCTGTCAGAACTCCTTGTAATTGGGTGTTGCAATTAACCCTTGTCAGGTTTATTATTGTTCCGTATCTTATTTAATTGAGTTAACTTTCCCTCTCCCACCTGTTGCCTTCTGTTATACTATACGTACATTATTTATTTCATTTTGTATCCCTACCCTTCCTTTTTCTGCCTTTCAGGACAGGTGAAATATTGATGTCTTCAGTTTAAAAAGTTGTGTTTTAGGGTTTTTGTACATTCTTGGGATATTACTGTTGCAGACGGACATTTAGATCCAGTAAGAATCGCAGAAAGCAGGAACGCAAGTTGCTTAGTCTGAAGGAAGGAAGCCCATATGAGGACTTGGCTCTTATAAGAGCCTTGCATGAACTAGTTACAAATACCGTGAAAGCCAAGGGTGAGCTATATTGACTTGTTATACAGTAGTTGTGAATATCATAAAGCAAAATCTACATAGTGATTTAAAACTAGTACCTCAAAACTGTGTACTGCATATGGATCATCATGTTACATGGTCTGGTTCATCATTCACAATTATACAAGCACTTGTTTGAAGTTCTGTTTAAAATGTAGGTATTGCTTAGTAGCTGCAAATATTTATATTTTTTTCAGTAGAATCTCTATTCATTGTTTTTAAAAGGACCAGTGGGAAAAACGTATGCATGCAGGAAAATGATAAATGTGGACTTTGTCTATGAACATATAAAATAATAAACATAACGTCAAATTTAATCTCTAGCTATATTTTAGAGATACCAAATACCTTACATTACAATACTGAATAGTATGATGAAGAATGGAAATCATCCACCTTGTGAGAAATGATTGAAAACTACTACATGGAATAAAATGTGTGTACTGTTCTCTGTAAAACTTTGTATGTAAGTTTTATGGTGGTTCATTTCCCTAGCGTCGCTGGTATTTTCTAAAGCACGCCTCCCTTCTAGTTATTGTGTGTAATTTACCTAACCTCTAAACCTGTTTTGCCGCCTAGGTAAAATGTTGTAATCAATATATTATTTACCAGAATATTGTGTATGCCCTGAGAATCCACGTAGTAATATTTAATATTGTTTACTTACGAAAATACAAGTAATAATATCCACTGACTCACAAGTGCCACTGGTTATTTGTTTACTAACGCCGTCATGGGCAGCACTCAAATCAAGGACCTGATGAACTTTCCTATGGGAAATATTACAAATATACAATGAAGTGTAAATAAGTGTTGGAAGTGTATGTAATACGTAATTATTTTCTAATATCGTTTAATGTTCTGTGCTATAATTTTTAAGGTAATTACAGCAACACGTAACTTCTTTATATCTTTTGTTTCGGGAGGCGGGAAGTACAAATTGTAAGCGTGGTATGCCTGCAGCAGCAGACTACCGAGCAGGCCGGTCAGCCATATTGGATCACCCTCTTAACGGGACATCCACCCCCTCATTATAAAAGGCGCGTTTCGTCCATAGTCGAGTAGTAGTCTAGGACTCGGCTCCAACCGAGCAATCTAGGCACTCCTCCCTCTACCTAGGGTTGCGGACTGGTATTGGCCAACTCAGCCTGCCCTTCTACCTCTTACCTCCCTACTCCGTGGTTGAGGACTGGTATCGGCCGCCTAAGCTCACCTTCCTTCTCCTTATCTGTACACACGCCTTACCAGAGGAGTGTATAATATAAAAGTGGGATCGGTTCATCGTAGACACGCGCGTATTTCTGAGCGCACCCGTAAGGTACTGTGTAATCTCTGACCACAGAGCGGCAGTCATCTAACTTCCGTCGGGAACGGTCACTCAGTATTTCCGAGGCTTCTGAACTATACTGTCCATCTCAAGTGTGAACCATCTGTTTAGTGTAACAGAATTTTTGTAGCACGTGTCTTTCTGTTAACTATGTAATTGTAACTTAGTATTATACCACGAACATATCCGTGCAATCGCAGCATTGCTAAAACAGCACATTGTATAGCCTGTCTTATGTATATAACTCATTTCGCACCACGTGCTCAAGGGGTAAATCTGTGGTATTTGTATGCAACCCAAACTTGTAAATAAGTGTGCTTTTGTGCTCCGAATTAAAGTGAATGTAAATTGTGTGAATTTTATCAAATACAACAGCCATTCCAACTCTAAACATAGACGTGCTCTTGTTATTTCTTTAAACTTAACAACTGTGATATATCCCTCAAACTTGGCCTTATGTCAGAGCTGATTATACATATCACGCCAGAAGAGATGGAAGCTTTAGAGAGCCCACGTCAGCAGGCCACCCAGGAGCGCAAGCGGTACGTCCAAATGCCCGATGCTCTTCCACAGGGGCTAATCTCCTTACCTCGAAAGTTACCAGGACCAGAGCCCACCCTCGAGGATCTACACCAGGAGTATCTAGCCCACACTGAGAGACCTCCGCGCCCCCGCGGCCAAATACGCTTCAGTAAGATACTGCGGGAAATACAGAGGGCTATCACGCCCCTACTTAATCCATTAAAGACACCACCGTGCCCTACTCTACTACCTAAACGCATCCTTCAGCTTATAAGGGAGGACCGACATCTGTTCAAACCGAAGGGCAAATATCTCCAAGCGCAAGCAGCAGTTGTTGAGACAGTTATTCTGAGGTGAGTGGATTCAAACCTCCCCACTCCCCACCCCTATTTATAAAGGGATGTTGACGTCTCCCTCTGGCCATTCGTCAGGCGCATTATACGCACCCACGGGGCTCCACTCCCCCGGGGATGCGACACGTGCCCCGCTCAAAGCTCACTACCAGCCCAGCGCAAGCTAGTTGATATAACACCCGAAAAATAGAGGGAGCCGGGTCAGTTATCTTTCTTGACGCCCAGCGTGGGACGTGAAAAGGACCAAGAGACTAGGGCCGAGCTTAACCCACTGCACCCCTGAGAGAAGAAGAAAGAAAGAAAGAAAAAAAAAGGTTTGAAGTCATCTGTGAACTTTGTGGCGCCCAATACCCAATCAGGACGAGTAATACGGAAAAGCCTGATTGTGACCTGAAGGGGATGAATCGAATTACCTGCACTCATTGTGGACATTACTATCACCACACGTGCCTAGGTTGGGCAAATATCCCCAAGAATTTAGAAGGTCTGGAGTACAGATGTGCCGACTGTCGGCAAAGGCAGAAAAGATGCGCTTTCCCTCAGTGCCAGGGTCTGGGCACATACCAGATTCAACATACCAGATTCAACTTGTCTGCTGATTTACCATTACGTATGCTTAGGATGGGTCGACGAACTCTTCAAATTCCAGGGGCTATCCTTACGCTGCCGGGTTTGCAAAATTGCCGCCGCCGAAGCGCGTGAGCACCAAAATCACAGAGTAAACTTCCCCCCAGCCATTAGAAGTACGGGACCACCTCTACTCCCTCAGTTCATGGGCAAGACGCACGAGAACCCGACCAGCTTCCTTCAAGAGTGCGAGGAAGAGCCAAAAGCCAGCGGGATGCCGTCGAATCACTGGGTTCAATACACACATCCCCAGCTGAAAGACGACGCCGCTAGGTGGTGGGATCATTATGGCGAGTATGTGAGTTCATGGGTGCAATTCAGAGAGAGGCTCACATCACGGTTCTCGGGAGCAGATGTCTGAAATAAACTCACCTGAGACTTGTATAGTGTCACTCAGAGTCCCGGGGAAGATGCCGAAACTTTTATTCGCTGAAAGGCCCAGATGTTCAGTCTGGTACACCCCGACAACAACGAGGAAGCAAGCATCCTGGTCATACTTGAAATGATGCAATCCACGACTATCGAGGAACTTATCGAACGAACCAAAGCGTTAGAGCCCGCACGCCCAGGGAACGTACTTGCCCAGGGACCTACAAAGATGACCAGTTTCAAGTCTAATCAAGACACAATGCCACCGCCTTCTCGGCCCCACCTACCACGCTGCTGGTATTGCCCAGGATATCACCTTCATCGAGACTGCGAGGTGTATCGGGCCCGGCAAGCACAGTATCGAAACCAGCAAGAGAAGTAGGGACCCCCAGGCCCAGCGGGAAACGCCAGGGCCGGAAACATGACGATACCCTCCAACCCGGCCCACAACCCAGGGTCTCTGGCTTAAGAACCGACACTACGCCACACGTCTGGAACCGACTGGCACACCGAGAGGTTTTGGCCACCTTAGACACAGCGGCTACAGCTAACTTTGTGCGGACCCAGGTCATACCCCCTGAAGCCAGAAATAACATCCAGCCTACAAGACACCAGGTCCAGCTAGCCTGACGACAGGCACTCCTATCATTAGAGGGAGAGACCACCCTGCCCCTTACCACAATTACCGGAACCAACGAGACAACCTTCCTGGTCACCTCGGAGCTAGATGAAGATATGATCCTGAACCAGCCTTAGCTAAACGACCAACAGTGTATAATGGATTGCGGGAACAAGCGCCAGTACTACGGAAAAACCCGGCGGCACGCCATCCGATGGAGCACGCCGCCTCCCGAGTTACCCTTACAAGCCATCACTGCAAAGGACGTCTAGACCTAACTCAAAGAACCCAAGATAACCTAGTTGGTCAATTTGCTGAATTTATACGGGACCACCTTCCAAATTAATGACTCTGTGAGGCAAACTACTACCGGCGAGCATAATATACATTTCAGCAGCACTCGGCCCATCTTTTGCAAGCCGAATCTACCCTCTGCTCAGAAACAGACAGCCATCCGAGAGCAGGTAGACCAGATGTTACAAGAGCGAATTATCGAGCCTGCGAGCTCACTTTACAATTCCGGAATAGTACTGGTACCAAAGAAAGACGGGGACTTAAGATTTTGCATCGACTATTCACCTCTGTACAATGTCACGCTGACAGTCGCCCCTTCGGCCATCAACATCACCAACACTCTCAGAAGTTTGTTAAAGGCCAGTATATTCTCAACTATTGACTTGCAAAGCGGGTACTGGCAGGTTCCAGTACGCTCAGAAGCACGCAACCTGACGGCCTTTACCACGCCGGAGGGCAACCAATATCAATTTCGGGCACTGCTCTTCGGCCTCAAAAATGCTCCAGCCACATATCAGAACCTAATCAACACCGTACTTATTGATTACCTAGGCCAGTTCTGCACCGCATATCTCGATGATATTATTATATTCTCTTCAGACTGGGATCAGCATCAGGTGCACCTCTCCGCATCCTAGAAAAGCTAGAGCTCCATTGCCTGACCGCCAGACTCAGCAAGTGCCACTTTGGTAAGGACACAATTGAATACCTGGGGCTCATCATTACCCCCGATGGAAACCTGCCGCTGACCCGCCACATACGCCAGATCTTTGAGACTGAGACACCCCGGAACCACAAACAACTGCGCCAGTTCCTGGGGTTATGTAACTGGTTTCGGGACTTCTCTCCCCGAATAGCACATTTTATGGGTCCTCTAACCAAGCTGCTAGCTGGCAAACCTCAGCGGTGGACATGGGGCCTCATGGAAGAGCAAGCCTTTCAAAATCTTAAGAAGCAGTACGAAGTACTCCCGATGCTACACCACCCAGACCCACAGTTCCCCTTAATCCTCCAAACCGATGCAAATCAAACCGGGCTGGGAGCAGTGTTATTTCAGGAGACCACCGATCAACAAAAGAAAATCGGATTTGCCAGCACACAATTCAGTCCTACCGAACAGCGATACGATACCAGTGAGCAGGAGTGCTTAGGGGTCGTCTGGGCTATAAAAAAATATCACCACCTCCTTGAAGATCGACCATTTACCCTTAGGATGGATAACCAAGCCCTTAAGTGGTTACGAACGACCAGCGCCCGCAAATCCAAGCTGGTGAGATGGGTTCTGCTTCTTCAGAAGTTCAACTTCAAAATCGAACACCATCCAGGGCGACATAACCAGCTACCTGACGCCTTCTCCAGAAAACCAGAGTCAACATCATAGACCGCCGAGCTCCATGACTGGGACAAGATTTTGCCTCCCGAACCGCCAACTGCCAAACCAGAAACACAGAGACACAAAATACGAAAAACAGCGAGGATCAACGACATTGGATACTTCATAGCAGAACAGCTAAGAGATCCCGAAGTGCGCCACCTGCTCGCCAACCGCTCACGGCTCTATAAGGAAGAACAGGGGTTTATATGCATAAAACCGAACCCAACCTGCGAGTGGAAACTCAGGGTACAACATTCCCTCAGGCTCTCTCTCTCTGCTACTACTATCATAACCATAAGCTTGTGAGACATCCAGGCACCTATGAGACGATGGCCCAGATTCACCGGCGCTACGTCTGTAGAGGGAGCTCCAGAGACATCCCCGCTTATGTCGCCAGCTGCCAAACATGTGCCACCCTCAAACCCAGTGCCGTGCACCGACCTACAGGGACCCCCCTTAGACCGACAAGACCATGGGACCAGATTGCAGTGGATCTCATGGGGCCCTACCCCCAGACCTCAAGAGGGAAAACCAACTTGCTTGTCATCACGGACTTATTTTCACGATGGGTATAGGCTTTCCCACTGAACCATACAGATGCCAGGGTCATCATTAACTACTTGGAGAGCCACATATTTCCCCGCTGGGGCTACCCCCGCAGCATCTTAACTGACAACAGCCCCCAGTTTAAGAGTGCCCAATGGAGGAAAGCCTGCACCCGCTGGGAAGTGTAGAATTGAATCAGCCCCACCTACCATCTGCAATCTAACCGAACAGAGCGATGCAACCAAGAGTTAAAGAAGGGCCTGCGGTGCATTGCCTAAGGAGACTACCGTTAGTGGGACAAGGCAGTACCCTCTATCCTGTATCAAATCCGCACCAGGGCCAATGAAGCCCTAAAAGCTTCCCCTAGTGAATTGTTGCTGGGATCTAACCTAGCTCGCCCAGGGGATTGGAAGTGGAGGAAGGCACCGTCTCAGATCCCATGCCTATCAGAAGTTCAGCGCGAGACCACCTCCCGTATCCACAGGGCACGGATCGCTCAAAAGGAATACATCGGCAGAAAGTATCCTGTTCCCGACTCACAGAAAGGATGCCATGTTCACCAATAGGGGCAAGAAGTCTGGGTACAAAACCACCCCATATCTAACCGCCTACAGCACTTCCACGCAGGACTGGCCCCAAAATGGGAAGGTCCACATCGAGTGGTGGAAAGACGAGGCCAAGTCTACTGGGTCGAGAGCGCACCAGGGATTACTAGGAAAATACACCGCTCTGATTTAAAGCCAACCCGAGAACCAATAAACCAGAGTTCTCATCCAATCGGCTAGCAGCCACGTCCACCACAAACCGACGATCCTTGGAGGGACCTGACGTTCATACCAGAACGCCCATCTCACCTCACTCGGGGAAAACCCGAGCAACACCCCCAAGATCTTAACCTTGGGCTGTAAGAGAGCAGCCAGTTTCCAACCCAGGAGCCCCTACTTCCAGATACCGGGCCAGTGCCCAGAGAGCACCTGGGCCAACCACTGACAAACATTCCAACCGAGCCCACGACCTCACCAAGGCCCCCGTTCAGTCGACCTGCTCCGAGCAGCCTCTGCTGGGTGCCCAGGCCAACACAACCACCCCTGGGGCCACGCCAACCGAGACCTGCTGGCCAGATAAACGAAGGCCCTCACCCAACACTCTCTGTGGCGACCTGCAGCCCTAATCCAGTCAGAGTAGCAAGGGTGCTACCTCGATAGTAACCACGGAGACCATCACCCCTCTCCCGACCAAGGACGAAGTCCTGAGCCGACAGCCCGTGGCCAGCAACTGATCTCCCTTATGGCGTGCCTGCCGAGGGAGTCCACTACAGCAACAAAGGCGCTACCGAGAGACTTCTTGGCGACCCACGAAGTCACGCCGGTACCACTGGCCATCCAGCAACAACAGGGTGAGTAACAACTGCGATATATCCCTCATACTTGGCCTTATGTCATGGCTGATTATACATATCACGCCAGAAGAGGTGGAAGCTTTAGAGAGCCCACGTCAGCAGGCCGTCCAGGAGCGCAAGCGGCGCGTCCAAAAGCCCGAGGCTCTTCCACAGGGGCTGATCTCCTCGCCTCTAAAGCTACCAGGGCCAGAGCCCACCCTCGAGGATCTACACCAGGAGTATCTAGTCCGCACTGAGAGACCTCCGCACCCCGCGGCCAAATATACTTCATTAAAATTGACGCACCCTGCAAGGTGCTTAGAGATATTTTACGCTCGGCCCCGTAATATTAGTAATATGTAAGAGTTAGGCCTACCTTATTTTCACCCAAAGGGTCGTCTAAATAATATTGTGAGCCGTGTTGCCGTAGAACATAAAAATAGAGATGTTATATTTACCGTTGTATGTATATATTCACGCCCGCCATAACTAATATAAACAAACAGATGGACGCAATACAAATAATGCCAGGCGGCAGTATGAACTTTTAAGAGAGAAAGTGTGTATGTAATTATTGTAAACGTAATATTATTAAGTCTGTGTATTTATTTAGTGTTTTGTTTCTTTCTTTTTTGGCAATACGGACATTTCCACGGCCCTGCGGGAATGTTTAAATAGAGTCACGTATTTTTTTGCCGAGTGTGGGAGATTTGTGGGTGTTGGAGTGGTGCGTCTGCTAGCTAGCAGATGGCCTCATCTCCAGCGGCGACCATTTTCACCACCCACTAACGGGACTTTAAGCCCCCCTCAGGGGTATATAAGGCGGGCGCTCGCCTAGCCAAATCGTCAGTCTAGGGCTCGGGCGTCCTCCCCGAGCAAGCCTAGGCACCATCCCCCTGCCTCGAAAGGGTTGCTTACTGAGAAGTAAGCGGAAACCCCCCTACCCATCCTCTATACAGGTTGCTTACTGAGAAGTAAGCGGAAACCTGGTCCTACCTACTCTTGTGCCGAAAGCACTGTTCGAAGGAGACGCGCCCTAGCCGCGCAGGCAGTATTAAGGAACGCACCCTACCGTGAGTCGCCACGAGGCGCATGTCTGTGACCGCCGGAGGCGAAAGTAGAGCCAAGTCCGTGAGAAGTTCCGGGGCTCCGTGCATAAATGACCACGCGGTCAAGTATTGTGAAGTTTGTAAACCAGTAGTGTATAGAGATTTGTGTATATGAGAAACCGAATGTAGTAACCTGTGTGTACAGTCAGTGAATGTAAAAGTGTGTCAAGGTATAACAATATATAATTCAAAAACGTATTTCATAGTTTCATTCCGAGATACCAATGTCTGATATTGAGTGCCTAGTTATTACTATCTCGCCTGAGGAACGAGCCTCAATAGAAGGTCGTAAGGCAGAACCCGCTGCTAAGCGCAGACAGGCCGTTGTCAGTGAAAGTACGATACCTGTGGGAGTAATTCCCCCACCTCAGAAAACCGCCGAGCAATCCACAACCCTTTCCAAACTTTGTTGTCAATACAAGGACACTGAAAACAAGCCGCCTAGACGGAAACGAGACAATTTCAGCCGCATCCTTAGGGACCTTCACCGCCTTCAGCTACCTTTAATCAGCCCTATAAAAACTCCGGAAAAACCTACACTACTATTACCACACCCCCGCATCCAGCAACTGAAGAGGGAAGCCGACTTCGAGCCGAAGCCTGTGTCGGACCGAAAACGCTGCCTCCTGAGGGAGCTCTTCTAAGAATGGTGAGTGGTCAACACGCCTACCCCCTTTATAAAAAGTGAGAATTTTCCCGCTCTGCTGAGAGACTGTGTCGTGTCTACTGCCCAGGAAACCACTCTCCTTGGGACATTTAGCAGCCTCCCCTCCCCTTCAGGGAACTCTCGTGCTCAAACCTCATTGCACCCTGAAGGAAACCTAAAATCAACCCCCTTTTGCCAGCAGAGTGGCGACAAGATACTGCGGGATATACAGAGGGCTAACTCACCCCTGCTTAGTTCAATCAAGACACCACAACGCCCTACTATACTACCTAAACGCATCCTCCAGCTTATAAGGGAGGACCGACGTCTGTTCAAACCGAAGGGAAACATCTCCAAGTGCAAGAACAGTTGTTGAGACAGTTGTTCTAAGGTGAGTGGATTGAAACCACCGCCCCCCCCCCCCCACACAAAAATTTATAAAAGGATGTTGACGTCTTCCTCTGGCCATTCGTCAGGCGCGTTACACGCAGGCCCACCCACGAGGCTTCACTCCCCTGGGGATGCAACATGTGCCCCGCTCCTTACAAGGCTCACTACCGTCCCAGCACGAGCTAGCTGATATAACACCCGAAAACTAGAGGGAGTCAGGTCAATCGGTATCAAAGAAGTTTACACTGCAATAGATGTGAAACAAAGTGGTAAAAATGACTAATTACAAGCACTTCTCACTAGGTTCGCTAGCATAAAGGTTTCCGATAATCAGAAAGTGTGTCCGGTGTTAGAATATAAGGTATTTGGAGATACATACCAATACATCACACTAAAGCTGTTTGTAATGCTGAAGATGTTTTGCAGCGTCTATTCTGTATTCTCCTGAAATTGTTTAGTTTAGTCACTTATTTTCAGCCTCTTGGTTAATGTACCGACAAGTTTTGTAGGTTGAACCATACTGTTTTGTTGGCCGGTGTATGTGCGGTGCAAGTACATGTACAACTTGTGCTGAAAACCAGTATGGTTTCTCGTAAAGTTGCTGCAGTTATTATCAATTGTCACAACTTTCGACTATTTCATCATTTTGTGTTAATTTTTCCATGCTGTAGTACAGATTGAAACAACTGATGTTTTGTTATCTTTGATGTACCACTGGTTAGTTTAGATCAGTTATGATTATTGCATGTTCTGTCATTTGTATACCCGCCATACAGTAACTTGATACTTACTGGAAGCCCTGTTTCTGGCTTGGATCTGTTTTTCGACCAATCATGTATCCTTCTTCCACCAAACGTCAACAATAACATTGCCATGTGGGAAACATCATGTGACTGCCACATCAATGTTATTGTTGGTAATCTGTTAAATAGGCATGTCACTAGTGCAAAAAAAACCCATTAGGTATATTGTTATTTCAATCAGTGACTCAACATTTGTGAATAAAAAATGTCCAATAATCTGTGATTAACAGTTCAAATAATGATGACATATAAAAATATTTTGTTGTGCCACAGGGGCACGTGTTTAGGTGTTTGTGGTCAGTTCCCACTTCCTGTTAACTTGTGGCCAGAAAAGCACAAGTTGGGTTACTAGGCTTGGGCTACAGTGAGTATGATGCCTAGGAAGAAGGGGACTCATTGGACATCAAGTTCGAGCCCTGCTGGTGAAATCTCTATGTGCACTACATTGTGCTATGGGTTTGGGCCATAGAGCAGTATATATTATCTAAGCGGGGGGAGAAATACACAGATGGAGCATGACGTATGTCGTAGAGCGAGGAGTATGAGGTCTTAAAGACGGCGGAGGGGGCGGAGCCCATCCGCCATATTGGTAACTAAAAAATGTTGTTTGTTACCAGTCTATAGCAACGTGTAGAATGCGGCTGTGGTTTGGCCAACCGTAACCTTACTTCTCAATACGCCTACATGAACATTGCACTCCGCCATATTGCAACCTGAATGAACAAAGTCGGCTTGACCTCAGCGTAGGCTGCTAATGCTCCATCTGTACTTTTCTATCATATCTGGTATGCAAGCACAGAGGTTTTCTGTTAAGTCTGGATGGGTGCTTAAAAGACACTGTAGCAAGGGATTTTAGTCAATTCTTGGCCAGCTTTCGCTGAGCTATCTTCTCCTAGCCTGTTTGGAGGCGGTGAAACTATTGTTGAGGTGATGTGACATGGTCAACCCTGGGTAGCAGTTAATGATGACAGGGAGTTCGCGCACCACAGTAGGATAGACGGCAGCGCAAGTCAGTATGCGGATCACCAAGTTGGGTGCACGCAGTAGGGACAATTGAGGCAATGAATTGGAATTATTGCAATCAGCTGAGAAGTAATTCCAGTAGTTCGTCTTACCCCGCCACCCTTCTGTTGGAAGAAAGCAACTTGGAGTGGCCTGTGAAAACCAACTTACTACACCTACAATCATGCACACGGCAGCTGGTTGTAGGTCAGGTTTAGATGCTGCCAGTAGGGCTCCACGGCCTCACCTCCATAAGGGGTTGAATGTTGTTGTACCGGAGCAAAGGCCGTGGATAGCGTGGTGGCTACAATGGGCCTGAGCTAACAGACACACATGAGATGCCCTGCACACTGTAAACCAAGGTGGCAGCGACGTGCAGATAAGCACACATATAAGGTGACCATCGCATCCATAGTACCAACTCATCAGCTGGACCAGGGGCCCAGCAGCAACGGAAGCAGTAGCGAGTGTGCAGCTTTTGTCACACACGTCAAGTCTACCGCACACACACTCACCCACGATGTGACTCTACCTCCCCATCCCAGCATCTCCATATTCTAACAATCTGCACAAGTATAAGAGCAAGCACAGTGTCGACGATTAAGGATCAGAATAGACAGGAAAGATACCGTCCCACACGGAGTAGGGTTAGAATTGTGGAAGAACGAGCAAATACCAGTCTACCTCTTTCGATACCTTCCAAACGAGGAACTAGAGGCAGAAACAGAGGACAATTGGCCATTCCCTATAGTGGAGGTAGACTACAAGCCCCAGACCCCACCTGATTGCCACAGGGTCCCATTTACCAAGGAAACCTGGCAGAAGAGATAAAAAAGGGAAAGACAATCGAGAGAGAGATAGCTAGTCCAGACAACCTATTGTTGAAAGGGTAGATAACCACCCACCACACGTCGAATTATCTATTCCACTTTAAATGTATTTATATGAATGTATAAATGTTCCATAACAATTTTCAAGACAAATATATTTTAAAAATAAATAATTCGAAAATATTGCCTGGCTTGTGTCAACAAACAATATCTACAGAAGTTGAAAATAAATAATTATTTTTCTATTAATGTCACACTTACGTAAACATAAATTCAGAATTTTTACGACAAAGAGTTAAGTTATGAATCTAATAGAGCTGGGAAATTGATAAAAAAAAAAACAACTTGAATAGTGACTACTGTATTTTGTTGTAAAATAACAATTGTATAACAGATAATATTAAGTGAACACAATACACTAATGCCACTCACGGATGCACGCACACACACTCTCTTTCCATACAGTCTTGATTTTAAAAGGTCATAAAAATCAGTAGTGCAGAAATTTGTGTAGTATGATATGATAAGCACATCAAAATTAGAAAGGCTCACAAACAATTTCTTGTTGTTATATCAATTATGCTGTGATGACTAAAATTTGATTACTTGCATGTAAGTCTAAAGAAAATCGTTGAAAAAATTTATATCTAATTCATGTATAATGTATAATCTCTACATAAACGAAATCGACCAAACTGCCTTTTGCTTTAAAAATACATTCACAACTTTTCTGTAACATGTAATCACTGTCTCTGATGCCTGACGCCAGAAAAAATTTTATTGATGTTACACAACCTATGGTGTGTAAAATTAATTTACCACAACTAAAAGTCTACTAGGTTAGTGAGTAATATTATTTACCAGGAATTAAATTATTGAGGCAGTCCTAAATATGTAACCACAAATATGAATACGTGGAGGTTTATGGTTGGCGGTTTGTAATTTATTTAACTTTAATTGCAGGTGTAACCAAATTAAACTATAGCACGTGTAAACTATTCACTCAACTTTTGACGGTCAATGACGCCAAGTATCAATTTCCTTGCAGTATTTGAAACTGTACTAAATTTCAGTGTAACCAAACAGCCACGTGAATCAAATAGATCCGAAAAACCCAAAGAGAAAATTAGTTTTTTAGAAACCACGCCATGTCGCAGTCGCTTCTGTTGCACTTACGCTGTGGTTTCACGCTTGCTACACTTTATCATCTTGTAGGAGATGATGACAGTTTGCCTCTTTCTTCCTTACAATTAAAACATTAGTTCACGATTCCACACTAATTAATATTTACATCGCTCTCAGAAAAGCACGAATGTAAACATAAAACCCATGCTGTGTAAGACACGATGGCTAATGGTTGTGTTCGTAGCCAACGTACATTCTTGTAGGTTGTTCATCTGCAGCCACCTATTATATCACCTCTAAAATCTACTATGTTTATTGTAATGTATAAGTGAAATATAATTATACATTTGAGTACATTTCCTGAAAATAAACATATTTGTACAACATTCTATTCACAAATTTTTCAGTATTGTAGCAGTTGCACATAATAAACAGAATAACTATGTCTAAGTCACCATTGCCAACTTGCCTACAACTATCGTATCACAGATGTGTTTGTTACCTTAATAATTAATAACAACTTAAAATATTTTTCTCACTATGTTACATGTTTGCTAACATTGTTGCTCGGTATTAACAAAAATTTTCCTAGTGATTTTTTTCAACATTTAATTTCCAAAAGTATCAACTTGCAGTGCTGCGCCTATAGTGTTGTTGGTTTGGAAAACATAAATATTTCAGCAATTTTTTTTTTCATAAGCAGACGACTTTTTAAACGTAATTTTTCGGTGGAAATTGCACCAATTTGTACGATTGACACGGAAAAAACAATCCTTTGAAAATCAATACAAACTGATAAGTTATACTTTGCATTCGTGTGAATTTTGCTGAGACCTCAGAAGGTAATAAATACGGACAAGTCCTGTCGCTGTAAAGGTTCCACTGTAATTGTAAAGAAAGTTTAAATTTTGGGTTGTGGGGCCCGAAACGAAATTTAGAGCTATGGATGTGGTAAAACGTTAATTACAAATACAATTAATGCTGGCCACTTAAATATTGTTTTAAAAGGGCAATTTTTGAGACCAACAAAAATATACTATAAAGTTGGGGAAACAATGCTACAAGATTTTACTGTATTTGTAATTATGTACACTGCAACACATTTATAACTCAATGCATGTCACTGCAAAAATGGTGATTTCAAATTACATTGTAGCTAGTCACAACCTGGAAAAGAGTTTATTATGCCCTGGTTAAGTTTTTTTAATACTCAAAACAATATTTCTAGGGTTGTGCAGTTATGACTTTTTCATAACTAAATGAAATGGGAAAACATTTCAAAGTATTCATGAAATTGAAACAAAAAATAATTATTTCATTATCTTTTAACTGTAGGCCCAAATGAAGTTCTAACGAAAACCGGGAACTAATGAAATTTATTTACATTCATAAAATTGAAACATAGGTACATTTATTATTTATGTATAGTTTTAAACTTGGAAACTGTAACAGATTGCATTAATGTATTTAAACTGTATTTACTTTTAACTTTACCTTCATACAATCTACTGTTCACCTTTTATCGAAGTAACACCTGCTGCATCACTTTGTATCTTGTACAATCTCTTCTGTTCCTTCAAACGTGTTGCAGTATCACATATAATTTCTCATGCCTGTTGGTATAGGCGATTTGGGATAAAGTGAGCACTCAAAAAAAGCCCTGCTAAATTTCTATTTTCAGCCAATTTGTATCTTTCCACGCGTAATGGCCGACGCCTGGAAATATCTAACCTCTCTGGACACGTCACTTGATGTTTACGCATGTAAGATAAAATGTGCTGTCAGTATGAATCAGTACAGTTTGATGAAAAAAATTATTGATGAAATAAAATACAATTATGTCGATTTCAGTTGATTTAGTTTCAGTATTGTTGAATTTACGTAGGAAAATACAAGAAACTAAATTGCACAATTTCACTGCCAACCATACAAGCAGTAAGGCAACTATAATTTACACTAGACCCCCGATTTTACGAATACTCACGGTTCCTCTCATCGCATTCGTAAAATCGCTACCTTCGTAAATTCGATAGTGGCTTATTTTGCCC
>PNEQ01000148.1:0-18114 GCA_003012365.1 Medauroidea extradentata
GTTCTGTTGAGTTGGTGGCGTCTAGCCTCATGTACAGACGGGTCGAGATGCACGAGCATTGAATAAAACATATTGCCTAAACAAGTCGTATTTTAACATATCAGAACGCATCCCCCCTCCGAACCCACGAATAAACCCCTGAGATAAGAGTAGTGCCCGCCGCTGACGAGGACGTAGCTGCGGTGCAAGAACTGGGAGAGGGTACAGTAGCACCACCACATCTGGAACCTGGTATCGCAACATCCGACGCCCATAGGAAAGGCACGGACCCACCACAATAGATTAGTTGTGTAAGCAATGAAAAATAATTTGGTACCTTTTAGTTGTAAGGAAATTCACTACCTATTTTCACTGTTACACGATTTTATTTCCCAAAAACAACACCACAGTGATTTTCATTCGCTGGCTTTTGTTTTCTAACATTAGTTATGCAAGTGGCACATGTTCCAAGTGTGTAATTAAAAAAAAAAAAAACTAGAAAGCAGGGATATTCTTATGTGGCCACTCTTATCTTGCTAAGGACTGTCGACTGTCTTATCACTCACATAATTACTGTTTCTGCCCATGTTAGAAGATAATAGGGTGAGGAGAAGACATGGCAGAAGAGAAAGGGAAAGAGTAGTGCACAGTACTTTGTGCACCCCTAAAATGCTTCACAGTGTGACCTTCAAACTTGGCAGTCAAACTCTCTCTCTCTCTCTCTCTCTCTCTCTCTCTGTCACTTGCCATGCAAGCTTCTCTCTCCTGTCTTTTGGTAGCTACAGTGAACCCTCAATCTAACGACATCGCACGGTGCCACGTAATTGTGTCGTTAGATCGCCGATGTTGTTAGTCCTGAGGTAACTAAATTTAACCTCTCCCCCCCCCCCAATAAAAAAATTATGTGTTTTTTTTTTTTTAATTTATATAGAACAATTACAGACTTTAAAAAGTTTTCATTGAAATTATATTTTAATACGATGAAAAGGTGTCTTACAAATAAAATGGTACCCCTTAATCCCCCGTGATGTGTGGGGCAGAGCGGCGCACTTGGTCTGGTTGTGTAGGATGGGGGAGGGGAGTGGTTGGGCCGCTGGCCTTGGCGTGCCTCCAGGCAGCTCGTGCGTGCGTGATTCATCCTGCTCGTCTCGCACGAAGCATATTCAGACCACAGCAGAACAACTCGTATTATTTACGTGAATGTATACAGCAAAAACCTTTCAGTACAGCCATAGAGCCTTTTTTTATTGCAGAAGAACTGTTACAGCCTGTCTCCATTATAAGCATTTACGCGAAACTAATTAAAGAACAAACATAATAAAAAAAAAGTTTGTATTTTTTATTAACTCGAACGCCTATTATGAACGCGAATTTAGAGCCACTCATAAGGGCAAAAAACTGCCTTTTCAAGGTGCTGCAACGTATAAAATAACGACTGAATTACTCGTCGCTAAAAGTTGTAGGCCTATTGGAAAAATCACGAAACTATGCACAAACGCACCAGTTTAAAGTTCTGTACTGCGAATAGAGACAAAGTGGCTCTCGGCGCACTGGCTGCAGTCGCTCTTATTGCTCCACTGTTGAGTGTGCATAAAACAAAAACCTTATCAGCCTACATGCCGCACACGGTGACGGGACTGTTGTATTTGTGTTGTAGGCCGTTTTCACTTCGCAGCATAGCCACGTGACGAGTGATCAATACAGCAGAAGTTGTCAAGGTCAAGCCGAGCTCAATTTTGCAGCTAGAGAAAAAAAGATGAGATAACGCTGGATTTTTTTTCTTTTACGGACCGAGTGCAATGCTGGTCCTTTTTTTTTTTTTTTGCTGTGCTGTAATGAGGGCAGAAAAAAAAACAGTTTCATCTCTTCAACCCCCATCCCCCTAGGCTATCACAAGTCACGGAAATATGGGAGAGTGTCACATAGTGGGAGAGGAAAAACAAATGCGTGTCTCTGCTTTGTGACGAGACAGGATGCTAGTTGCACGTGACTATCAGACAGTCGGCAGTTGATGCATGTGCACACAAGCACAGTCTAGCTTGTTCGTTGGTAAGGGGGAGGGGGTTAATGGTTATTGGCTAGGGTGGACAGTCAGGAGGAATGTTATCTATGTTTATCTGCGTGTTTCTTACAGCACAGCACTCACAAAGTAAACTGCAACACAGATGATTTTCCTTACATTTTCAATTTTTTGACCCGAATTTTTCACGGTTCCGAAAAAAAGGTCGTAAATTACCATTGCTATGCTACGTCGCGTATGAAACTGCATAGCTGAGATAAGGACACGTGGAGGAGTGTGGGAGGGAAGTTCAGGCAGGAAGGAGCGTGGAGAAGTGAGGAGGAGATAAGGCAGCGTTAGTCATCACGTCTCACATATTCCGGTGTTGCGCAGGCTGCCTACGCACCTGGCGCGCGCTTCAAATATATTCCAGCCATAGTTTCTAGCATTTTAAACAGTTTTTTTGTTTCACAGCTGCATATTACTAATTTATGATAACTGCATTATGCTATTGTTTAATGTACGCATAATTATTTGTAAATAATGTTTTACTGCGATCTATTTCACCTTGCTTAGCTTTGATAAATTTTTAAAATGTTAATTTTTCCACGGTCCCTGGAAATTATGTCGTTAGATCGCCGATGTCGTTAGATCCGATGTCGTTAGATCGGGGGTCTACTGTATTAGAAATATTGTTTTACTGTCCTCCCGTACCAATTCAACCTCATGGCCACATGTAGGATGGGAAGTGTGGTGACACAGCTGGGTGGAATGTTCGAGAAAGAAAGGAAGTGCCGACGAGTGACCTTTACATGGTGCTTGCTCGAGACTACCAGTGTAGAAGGAGCGCACTCATACGAGTTGACGCTACGAACCAATGAACAAAGCTCCCTCAGAAGCTACTACAATAAAAAAGCTGAGCTCCACATAAAGCTCCAAAACAAAGAGCTCGCTACAAGGAGCGCACTTCTTTGAGCTAGCTCCTTCCAACTGCTGAGTACTAGTAAAACACTTTTAAACCTACAATAACATATTAAATAGACATATAAAAATATTCCACCATTGAAGTGTACTAATATGCTGGTGACATATTTCAGGAGGATATATTCATGCTGATGGTGCATGCATAGGCTGATAGTAATGTCATCTTGCCCCACTCCAAAACTGTCGACAAAGTTGCTACAGCAGTTTATGTTAGCACAGTGGCAAAGTGCATAAAATATTCACAGCTTGTAGCTAAAATTTTTACCTTTGGGATGCCTCGAAGTATGTTTTGTTCCTACTGGGTTGCTGAATCAGTTCAGCGGAAGTTATGCTGTGTGAAAGTTTTTCTTGTATTCACTCATTTTTTCCTATCTGGTTGAATGAATACCCTATACAAAGCAGAAAGCAAGAATCAGCTAAAGTTCTATCGGTTTCTACTACAATGACACGTGCCATTCAATAACAATGGAGGCTAATCTACTGAGGGACAACAGCCATGTCATATTTTCTGGTGCAGTGAACAGGATGAAGAAGGAAGCCAAGTACTTCTCTGACCTGCGAGTGTAAGGACATCGCGGGCGCTAATCAGCGGCAGTCACAGTATGGATTAGTTGGTAAGTATATATAGTTATAATATGAACACTTTCAATGCTGTGGAAATATTTATGCATAAAATCACCACATTTTTATGGCAGAATGTCCGTGATAGGAGTGTTTAATAATTTTCAAACAAATAATTTTTTTGAAATATTTTTAAAGCGTTTTTTTGAGTGCATGATCTTGCATTTACAAAGAAATACACAAATGTGCTTTATTAATAAAAGCATCAAAATTCAGTGGTTCTTATTTGAGAACACTGACAATTTTTAAAACATACATGTTACTTTGTGCCAGTACTTACAGCAATACGCTGCTTTTCTTGTCAATCTTCTTCTCCTGTATTGATGTTTATGAGAAAAAACAAATTTGTTTTGTAAGCAAGTACTACATACTGATGGCACAGCTAATATAGTTTACTTCTTGCTTATATGTATGAAGATACAGTACTTTTATGAAAGGTAAGGTAAGTGGATGTTACGACTGTAAACAGCGAGGTAATTACAGACAATGACCGGAGCTGGGGGAGGGAATCGGCCATGGCCTTAGTGAAGGAACTATCCCTGCATTCGCCTGGAGTGATTTAGGGAAACCACGCGAAACGAACTAGGTTGGCGGGAACCGGAGATCGAACTCAGGACCTCCCGAACGCGAGACGAGTGTGTTAACCGTTGTGCTACCTCACTCTGTACTTACCCAAATATTTTTAGATGATTCTTACTATCAAATTTTGATAGCAAATTTGATTTGTAGTAAATTTTGATGGTTGTATGAAAATTTTAAATCCTAATATACAGAAAACAATCTAATGAGACAATGAACAATATCCTAACTAATTTTGGTAAAATAAAAGAGAAACTTTCTGTAAGTTTCCTATTCTGAAACATTTATGAAACACGTTTAGTGGAGGAATTACATATAAAAAACTTTTGCCCGTAGGACACCCGCTTACTATTTCATTCATTGTGTGTACTTACACAAATGTTTAAAAGGTCGCAATATTAGCAGTGCATTAATTTCTTGCACAAACTTGATTTCATGCCAATGATCACCTTGATTCTGTACTTATGTCACGTTAAATTCTGAACTGCAGACTACAGTAATAGCTGAAAATGTTCCTGCATGTTTTGGCCATTTTGCATTTATCACAGAGCTGTCTAGTGGTGATTTTGTTTTTTAACTTCACTGAAATAAAAATTATTAAGGCAACAACTTTGTAGCAAACATTTTATATAACGAAACAGCATTATAAACACCACTTCATTGATGTGTGTATGGTAACTAAATATATGTACTTTAAAATTTTGTTGCAGCTATCGTCACCACTGCCGTCATCTTGTTGATAAATGAATATCTTCGTGATTATGTTCATGGCCATGAATGAGACATTTTGTAACTAGCATCATGGCAGCACATGTGCAAAGTAAACATTTCGGTTGGTTTGTCGAATGTAAAAAATACCTGTGAATGTCAGTTCTTTTCCTTCTATTTTCATTTTAACCTTAAAATATCTGCAAAACCGGTACAATCCATTTACATATTGTATTATGCTTGTTAGTAGAAGTAGCCATATTACCTGCACAGATTTATAACGGAAATTGTTTAAAGTTCACTAATCGAAATTCGGGAATCATTAGTTTTTTGATTACCAATAATAAATATTTATTATGGTTTTCGAATATGCTGTTAAATTAGAAATAATTTTAAAATGTGAAAAAGATTATTGTAGAGAATGAGGAATAATATTTGTAAATTTCTGTGTAATTGTTATTGTAAATAGATATGTGAAAAAAGATACGGGATGAACCATAGATGACGTCAGCTGCCTCCATGGAGAAAGTCACGCTACACAAGAAATGTCACCAGGGTGAACAGAACAAACATTATTTAACAGAAACAGCTTGAAGTGTACGGTGCAGCATTATCTCTACAAGCCTTTGCCTCACTTGATCCTTTCACACCTCTGCTTTATCCCAGCACATGCCCTGTGTACACACCCCCCCGCCCACCCACCCAAACACACATGCTACTTAACTCCTTGAGATCTGTTCCTCAGCTATCCTTTCACATCCTAGCTTGTCGCAATAAATGCTAAGCGTGGAAGAGACACAACGCACTGCCTGTAAGCATACTTTCTGCATCGCAGAGCAGCTGAGACGTGAAGGGATAGTCACTCCCCTTCCACCTGCCTTACTCATGCATCGAACCATGCACCCCTACCTCCTTGACGCAGAGCCAACTAAGGCTCCTTGCCCACCAATGGGCCTGCGACGCATCTTTGTTACCAACACATCAACTTATGTAGAGGTTACGTAGGTTGAAGTGCTTCTGATAGCTCAATTTATTATTAATTAAATATAGATTTCTTCACTTCCCCCATCCATCGGTAAGGTTTAACTTTCATACAAAAACTCTTACTAGATTTGTCAATTGTTACATTTATTCCCAGAAGCTAGATTACATTCCACAACATCCGGCACTGGTCGTATATTGCAGTTCGAAAACCAGACAATTTAAAAATTGCACAGCACATCAGGTGATAAAATTATCTATGGTAGGCAAAAACCAAATATTGGCATTTTAGATGTGCCTACCAGTAGTAATACATAAAAACAATAAAGTAACATCAGAAGAGCTATACAAATAAGGTGAAATAAACTACAAAGGATGGAAAACAAATTAATTTGAGAAAAATTTACAGAATAAAAGTTAAAACATAACAGCTAAAATTCATAGCTAAAATGAACCACTTCTGATTTTGAATTAACGGCTAAATAAAATGGTTAAATTATACCTGTTCCCATTACAATAATTGTTTCATGTGTGTAAGTGTGTGTAAACGTGCACGTATGAACGCACACATACAGGTTCTGGCATTCCTTGCACAAGCAACCAAAGTATATTTTCCTGCTCTTTGCACCAAGACACTTAGGCTTATATAATACTACTGTTTGATTCTTTTAAATAGTGCAATTTCAGTTGTCACCAGTTCAATAACATTTGAGTTATTTAGCTATGTAATGTTCAAAATATTCTCAAAATTAAATCACAATAACCTCAGCCAGTTATACTCCAGAAAAATCTCTAGTATTCCTAGCTGACTGAACGGCTCATTTCAACATTCTAAAGATGCTCAGTTCTGAAAAATTTATTACAAGCTTTGCAAAGTAATAAACTCTGAGTGTTCCTACTAGGGACTTTTGCAAGCAAAATTTTTACAAAACAGGTTGGTATAGTTTCAAAAATCCAAGATTGCTACCTAGCTGTGTCAATTGTCATTAGGCTCTTCATAAGGCTGCTTCTGGAGTCTTGTTAGATTGTGGATAACGCTGCGCTAACTTCCCTGGGCTCACAAGCCAAAATTTGTTTGATTTGCACTCTCGCAGAAAAATAAACATGAATACTAATCAGAACCAGTTGCTAATACATCCCTACACGGACAACACACACTGCATGCAGTGTCTACGATGTATTGACACTAACTTCTTTCCCTAGCCAAAAAATTTTTGACATGTTTGAAATCTTTATTCGAGATGCTTGAAATTTACAAATGTTGAGTCCGCGTCAAATGAGAAGATAATCTAAGGCTATGCACAGAAGACGAAAATGAGGTGGGCGAGTCCATTCCTCTGCAAGCGGTGTGGCGAACAGGCGTGGGTAGTTCAGTCAGGGTACGCTGCTGCCTTTCATGAGTGTGTAGAGTGAAAACATCAGCCTGGAAGCGTGTGTACATTCTAATTGCGAGAATAGTATAACACAACTCCTACTGTAATTTTACCGCTGATAAAAATTAACACTTGGAATAATGTCTAGTGCAATAAAAAAGTAGTGCAAAGTCAATGCTGAGAAGTAGTTTTTAATGTTCTTAAGTTCATGACGAATGAATCGGAGGAAGGTATTCAAATACCACTTTCTGAGGTAGTTAGACAAGTGAGAGCAGCAACAGGAGTTTCTGCCTAGAAGGGCGGCACAAACTTCTCTGTAACACCACATAATCTCTCACTCACATACATACGTCTGTGCAACAGTATTGCAGCTATAACTCACAATCACGGCGACTTTGAGTGCAGATAACGGTACTCTTATGTTTTCAGCTCGGACGTTATTACCTACCATGTCCTCCTTCACAAATTTTCTCCCCCACCTTGGCTATCGCAGTCCTACCGCTCCTTCAATGACCAATAAAACCATTCTGTGCCAGTTGCGTTGAATGCGGAGAGAAATTAGTACAAAAGAAAAGCACTAGTACCCATGGGGAAGCCACTGTAATAATAAAGGGTAGGCCCATCGTTTTGTGGCGGGACTGGCTGCTGATCTTTCTGGCGACAGTTCAAGGTCTCGGTCATTCAGCTGGGCGGTGGATACTGGGATCCTGAGTCCAGTGAAGAGTTTCAACAATACCAAGTAAACTGTAGACTGTTGGCGAGAAGTGTTAGAGTGAGTTAGATCTTTGCCAACACAACAGGCAGGCACAGTGCAAGAAATACCCCTACAACCTTACCTCCTTTGTTCTTTTTCCTATGCTTTTGATCCTTGTTCCTTTCCAGCACTTACAGTTCTAAGAAATACACAAGGCCTGTGAAGTGTTCAGGCACTTCCCACTAGCCTATATACATTTCTGTACAATATTGTGATGGGGCTGCTACGTCGTGGTGTTGTTATTTATATAGATGTCCCTGTTCGCGGCGGCCAGAATGTAATGGGGCTGCTCCCGCTCTGTTTATCTGTTATCTAGATGCTTATTTTGGAGGTTATGATGTCCCTGTTCGGGGCGGCAGAATGTAATGGGGCTGCTACGTCACGTCTACGTTGTGGTTACTATCTGATGTTGGAGGTTATGATGCCCTTGCTGCCGGCGACGACTTATCTAATTAGACTTTTCCTTGTTTGTTATTTATATGCCCGGATAGCCTGAGGAGTTTACATAGAAGAAAAAAAGGAGCCAATTTCTTTAATAACTTTCAGTCTTTTAATAATAGTTCACCAGACGTACATGGCACAATAACATACACAAATTCTTTCCCGTGATTTTATGTCTTACAGTGTGAACGTGAATAGGTAACACCAGTGGCGGAATTCACTAAGTCATGAGTGTTCGTCCCAGTTTATTGTCAGTTGTGATCTGCCTCAGTTTGCTCCACAAAGGAAAAATACCTAAACTACGGGGTACCACTAACGGTGTCTTAAATATACTGCTATACTCACATGTGCAGCTATTTCTTGCACCTACTTACTTGAGTACTACTCTTAACAAACACCGCAAAAGAAATACATATTAGAGTGCTGGCTACACAGCCCCCTTTACTCGCGGATGCGCCCTCTAAGCTTCACCGCTCCTCTTCCAACTTTAACACGTCCTCTCCCTGCCGCCATGACGCCCCAACTAATAATAAAAACACTCAACCGGCCATCTCCTGGTGACCGTCCACGAGCTCAGATGTATCACAACTCCTACTGACCGATTATAAACAAGAAAAACTTAGCCGGCCATCTCCCGGCGACCGGTCACGAGCTCCGATGAAACACAACTCCTACTGACCGATTATAAACAAGAAAAACTTAGCCGGCCATCTCCCGGCGACCGGTCACGAGCTCCGATGAAACACAACTAACTTTCCTGGGCGGACACTCTGACTTACTCGGCCGAGCGGCGGAGGGATACATCAAGATCCAACTTGCCTAAAAAGCTGGTTAATTGACGTTTATAACCTAAAATTGTATGTAACATAGATACTGATAAATTTACAAAGCATTTTACTCCATACTACCAGCTAAATATTCATTAGTTTATTAATTGGGGATGTGCAGCGTCCTCAATCTGTCGCGGATCACCACCTTTTCAGTGTTGTTGCACACGACACTACCACCCACGTTGATCGAGAAACGCCCTGCAGAGTTCCCGCATTCCAGCACGTCCCTGTTCGTGCCTCCAAGCGAGTGAACTCTGACCTGCCTGCCAGAAAAATCTATCTAAGCACTGGCTAGCTCAGAGCTTATTTGAAATTGTAAAAGCCAGCACTTCTCTGTACGTGCTTCCAAGCAAGAGAACTACTACTAGCCTGCCAAATAAATCCTATTCCAGGAGAAGCAAGTTAAGAGGCTACTAGAAATTTAAAAAAATCCAAAGAAGGAAAAAATATAAGAAAAGTTTACTTAGAAAAGTTGCTAGAAATTAAATTAGCTTTAAAATTTGTCCAAACACGACATACATCCGATAAAATTGACACGTAAAATTCTATGCTTTTCTCTTGCTTTAAAGTTAAATTTAAAATTAAAAAGAAAATTTTAATGTAAATTTCTCTACTCGCATCCCCAATTAATACGTTGGATCCCGCCGTATACATCTTATATGTACCTGGTTAATTTGGCCTACTTAATTTGTTATTAACAACAAAGAAAAAAAGAAAACATTAATTAAGACACAAAAATTGAAATTACTGTATGATAAGAGGCCTAGTTAAGTGCTACGTGCCAGTGCACGTCACAATATTTTCATTTGAATTAAAATATTTAATAACAGATTGTAGGCCTTATTCAGTATTGGTTCATCAGGTGTTCGAGATGATGCAACAGGATTCAGTAACCTTACCCAGTAATTTGGGACATGAGTAATTTAAATTCTCTTTTCAAAATTTATTTATGAAATCCAGTTTGGAATTTTAAAGTAGAGTTTTTTTTTTGTTTATTTTTCTGGCTTGTTTGAATTCAAATTGACCACAGTAAAATTTTAATTAATTTTGTCGAGATAAGTTTTTTTTTTTTGTATTTTTTCCTAAATTTTCCTGGGGAAGTGAGTAACTTCTTGTGTTGCGAGCTTCTCCAGGTTGTTGGATTTATGGTGCCGACGTTGTGGTTGATCCTGCTTCATGGAATTTCTTCATGACGTAGGTTATTGACGCACGTTGGTCAGTGGAGAGGGCGGGGGAACTTGTCTCTCCCTTCTCCTCAGCTATCTACAAATAGTCTGCCAAGGTCGCTTAATGCATGCAGCCAGGACACGCCTGTGTGTGCGTGCATCTGCACAACACTCCCTCCCCTCTCCTGCTGTGGTGTGTGTGCTGCATCCAGCATGTCCCGCTCCCCCTCCCTAACCGAGATAACGTGCCATTACAGCAGAGCAAGCTTGCCTTTTTTGTCCAGAGCTGAGGAGAAAGCCAGGCTCAGGAATGCAGCAGGAGGTGGCTACAAGCAGAGGGCTGTGCCGCCCCAATCACCACCCTGCCTTGCATTGCCTTGTCATCCCTCTCCCAGGAGGGGGTTGGGGGAAGAACAGTGTCACCCTTTTTTCTTCCTTTCTTTCCCCATGGAAAGATAGCTGATCACAAAATTTAAAATTAACTTCTCGTATTGCTTCCGCCTGTCACCCACAAACTTTCCTGCCACATTAAATAACAATTAAAAAAAAAGAAATATTTTAGCAATAACAGTTACAACAGAGAGAGGGGTGGAGAGAAAAAGAAAAGGAAGTGGAGTAATGATGGAGGAACTGGGTGGCGAGAACGTTCTCTCTCTCTGCCTCCCACTAGACACCCGCCAGTTTACGACTTCAACTCTACCTTCTCCCTCCCCCCTTCTCGCCTTTTTTCCACTTTTTTTTATCTATTTTCCGTGTATGTTGCTAAACCTTGAATTTTTATCAGTTATCTTGGAATAAAAGTGCGCACTATACAGGAGTACGGTATGTTTTATTATTTTGTGTTGACAAAAAGTCATACTCTTTTAGGGTATCCTTCAATTTATAATGTGAATGCTGATAAAAATATTTGCATTTTACAAAAAAACATGCAATTTCTGCTTCAGAAACGCTAGAAAACAAATTTTACAAGAAAAATTGCAAATTTTTATGTTTAGGATACGGGAGTCGCCAAAAATTAGTCAAAGTTCTAATAACCACCCCTCCGAAATGATGACCTTGTTTTGGAAACTGGAAGGATTGTAGAATCGGGAGTTGACTGTACATAAAAGTTTTATTATTGAACAGCTCACATTCTAAAAGTCAGGCATTTTATTCTTGCATGATCAATGTGGTACAATTTCGCAATATTGCCCACGTTAATTAGTCGGATATTATACACTACACCCCCGATTTTACGAACCCTGGATTAAACGAAGGTAGCGATTCTACGAATACAATCTCAGGAACCCTAAAAAAATAACAAAATTATATGACAAAAAAAAAATTGTAAGGAATTACGTTGACAATGAATAAAACATACTGTATCTAATTCACGGCATTAAAATATGAACTGTAGAAATGCAGTTATTAGTTGGTAAGTCACAATATTAAAAATAAAACAAAAATAGCGAAAATCCGTTAAAAAATGCAGTAGTGACAGTTTGTAAACCGCGCGGCTGCGGCGCCGCCGCCTGTGCCAAGCCGGCCGGCCTGTCTCCAACTACGACGTATTAGGATCTATATTGAGGTCGTACAATAGACGCAAAGTTCCAGCGCATGCTCATTTAACTATAGCACAGCCTCCTTCTAGGCTGTTTTACGACGTCTTATATCTCTCTCGTCTCGCGCAGAATGAGTTTACTTTTTTACACGAACCCTATAAATAGTAACGTGATATTTTTCTTTATTGCGTTAACACCATACGTACTAAAAACAATTAACTTGGCGCATAATTTGCTTAAACAATGCGTTACTGCGAGTCGTAAAACGTGGGTTTCACAAATGAGCACGATAATAGCGCTACCTATTTCCAAGTGTAGAAACATTTGTCTCCGGGTATGTCGAACTTGGAAAATAAATAGACGTTTGGGTATTACGTAATCCCGGAACTCCTAATTTATTTTTACCGCATATACCGACTGTGAAAGTGATTATTTTCAATCACTTATACATGTAATTCTCGACGATTTTAGGTAAGAACGTCACAAAATGGCGTTTTTGGAACAAAGTCGGTATATGCTACGGTGCCGCTATCACGGTCGTAGAAGAACAGGTCTGGACACTCACCTATCTAACAATGTATTTTGCTTGACCCCCTTGTTGTTTGGCTGTAGTTCGTCACGGTACAGATAATGTCGCACTTTTTGGCGCTGTTTTCCGGGCGGTCGGACTCAAACTCCGCCCACTTTTTTCCATTGTTAAATTTATAAAGTAAATAAAGATTGCTGGAGCCTTTTCTTAAAATTGTGAACGAAGAAAGTATTTCATAAATTGATAAAAAATACGTTTTGATAAATTGTTTATCTTAGCGGAAAGGAAGTGAGCGGAGTTTAGTCCGACCGCCGTAACATCAGCGCCAATAAAACACTATATTCTCGGTAACTTGGTGAACTACAGCCAAACAACAAGGGGGTCAAGTTTCCAGGCGAGTGTCCAGACCTGTTCTTCTACGGCCGTGGCCGCTATCTAACAGCCATCTTGTGAACGTTCGTACAGTTGCGCTATCTGTCCGCTCTGCACGCTAGTTCTTGTACAATTCAACAACAACGTCGAGGGAATGTTTTTACGTTAAGTTATATAAAACTAAGTACTTGAATAAATACATCCGCTTATTCCTTCTTTCTTTGGTGAATAATTTACAAGGGCATTTTACTAGTAAGGAATGCCTACTTTTTTTCCCATTAAACGCTACGCAAATCGCGCTATTCGCTCGTGAGAAGGCACTCGGCAACTCAGTTTTCTCTTTTTTTTTTTAGGACAAAGGTCGATCATATATATTGTTTAGCGGTGTTATTTTGCTCGTAAGATGTCTGACTATTGATATAAATTTATATTTAAACTATCACTTGCTTTATTTTTTCTTTACATGTTACGGGAGTCGGGCTATTCGCTCGAGAGAAGACACTCGGAATCTCGATTTTTTTCATTTTTTGGGGACAAGGGTCGGTCATATCTACCGCTCAACAGTGTGACGTCTGGCTACTGATATCAATTTATGTTTACATTATTACGTTAATTAATTTCCCGCAAAACGCTACGGAAGTCGGGGCCTAGAGACACTTTGCAGAAAAAATGCAATTTTAAAATTTTCTGTTTAAGGAAGTGGGGGGGGGGGGGGGAGCAAAAATTAGCCGCTATCGAATTTACGAAGGTAGCGATTTTACGAATGCGATGAGAGGAACTGTGAGTATTCGTAAAATCGGGGGTCTAGTGTATTAGGTATTTTTTATTTCAGATGTTTATTTTTCTGATGTAAAGTTGTGTGATTACTGTAAACTAAGAATTTTTTTTTATGTTCCTTTATTGTATGTTTTTTGTTTGGTATTGAATTGAAACATCTGTTACCTGGTGGAATGTGTGCAATACACTTTGCATTACACAATTTCATGTATGATTCATATGAGTAATTTCATTAATGTTGATTTAATTTATTGCAATAATGTCTATTTTAAAAGCATTTTATGTTTCCTTCCTAGCAGCAGGATTAAATTTTACGTGACTTGACATTTGTAACGGAGGCAAACTAATAAAAACCACATTGTCACTACAATCTACAAGCATGATGCACTATAATAGTTCTATGACAGGTGATACTACAAGCACACGTGACAAATGTTTAAAATTAAACTTAAGTACTTACAAATGTCTAAGGAGATATCTGTGTAGGTACAAAGGACAAGAGACAGGGCAGATGTTCACAACAATGTTGCACACAATTTGTTAAGGTCTTCTTCACTCACAACAGTAGTCAAGAATTTTTTGAGATTATCAAAACTATGTAAAATAAATAAACAAATACATAATTTAATGTTTACAGTAGTACCAAGTAATAGAGAATGCAGTAATGATGACATCACAGTTATAAAAGAGGTTTGTTTGAGGCACCATCAAAAAAAAATATCCCATGGAAAATTTTAATTTTATATGGACAGAAACATGCACTTTAAGATTATGTGAAAGTGGGCTTGCTGCAAGTTTGGTGACTGTGTGATGTAAACTTTTGTTATCTGTTTGCCATGGTTCCCCTACGTCTATCTCCATAGCTTCTATCTTTCCACCCTAGAACCTTCTGCCACTGCCACATGACATTCTTCTGCCTTGCCACCATGTTTTTGTGCTAACTGATGACCAACGCAGTCTTTTGGACTATGATTTGTTTCTCACATTACTTTACATGTCTGAATAAAATGGTACATTAAGTTTATAGTTACTGTCTACTTGTTCCCATTTATGTTGAAAACAGCAAGCAATATAAAATTTTACCAAGCAGATTGCTTCCATTTTTAATTGCCTCCAACATAAAAAACAATTATACATAACAAAATGAACATACTAAAAATCACTCTTGCACAAGTAAAAGTTCCAGCGAAACATAGGCGTGAAAAAGTAATAAAATTACAAGTGTGGTGCAATAATTCTGTTATAATGTGATCTGGCAGGCGAAAAAGCACAAAGGTACCCACTGTACACAGTACGATAAGAAAAGAAATAAACATTGTAAGATAATTTAATTATTCAGAAGTAACTAAAACACACAATTATAATAAATTAAAACCAATAAAGATTTAATACTGTCCCAGATTGTGTGACCTTGACACAACTATCACACGGCCCTTAGTAGCTGCTCTAGGTTAGGTCATAAGAAAGGCAAACTTTGATCCATCAAGATGGTCTTGTGTTGATAGTCACTTTATCTTCTACATGAGAACATACAGTACAAGCAACATGGCGTCCATATGATGGTTGTTAACATCACATAGAGAGAATGAGTGTGTCACGTTAGTAACCTCGACAAGAGAACCAATGAGAAACAATAACCAAGTTTCCACTCCTTGACTTGAAAATTGTGGCCTCGCATCATAGATGTACAGATGTTTGGAATACTTCCACGCAAGGACTTGCTTCATGCAGTTCCTACATTAGTCCAATCACAACAGCCGAGAAAGTACAAGCAAGATATGAAAAGTACTGTCAGCGTAGAGAAACAATGTATCCTCCCAGGATGCTAACTAGGCTCACGCAGCTCTCGTAGTCTCCTGCTGCTCAAACTTGGGGTACTTGTCCTCGACGACCTGCCACGTTGTCTTGCCGTAGGAGAGGTCACGCACCACCCCTGGTAGCTCGTCCAGCTGAATCAAGCCACATCAGAATGTCATCTCTCACACTACACTTACTGGTGGTATGTATTGCTGCTGTGCATCTACTATACATGATGGCTAGAAACATCCTTATAACAAGCACAGCACATGAATCCCGGGCTAAACTGCAGACAAAAGTATTGGTGGCAAAATGTGGTACTACATTTTACGTGTACAATATGACAACACGGCACAGAGAAAGTTCCATAATGTGTGTCACGTCGTGGTATTACGGTATTTTATAAATGTCAAAGTAACGCAGAATCATGCCTGGACTGCTCACATTTTGAATCTGTGGCCATATGACGGACAAAACAGAAGTAGTACAGACCTGTGGAGCGCAAGAATGGGCGTACTCCATGCTGTGTTGCCATTTGTGCATGTGAAATATCCCTGCACATTTTGTTACATTTTCAATTCCAATTCAGCCAAGTATTCAAGCAGTGTAAGTAAAACACAGATTTAACGAAATGCCATGGGACCCGAAAATTTTTTACTCTAAATCGATGTTTCGTTAAATCCGACTTCACCCCCCCCCCTTTTTTTTTTCGCAAAAAAAAAATTTAATCCTCGGACATGTTTCGTCGGAATTTAACGTAATTTTAAAAAAGTATATTGGCTCAAAACAATAACAAAACACATGTACCGCAATAGATAAGCCACAGTCGTGAAAAGAAAAAAATCGGCGAATAAACTTCCAGGTGAGTCAGGCCGTCCTGGCGCGCGCCAGCAACACATGAGAAGTGATGACTAACACCGCCCAGCAGTCAATATTTCCGTCTCTCTTCAGCCCGCTCCACCAACAAAGTTAAGGAAAATCCCATGAAAAATAGTAAAAAAAAATTTTTCTTCATGAAAACTGAATTAAAAGTTTGCGCGACAACGGTAAAATAATAATAAAATATATGCGGCGGCTGCTGCCATTGTAGCTTGTAGACAGCCGCGCTCGTGAAAGAAACTAGTATTGGTCTGCTCTCTAAAAATGCATTGCACTCGAGCGTTTTTTTTAGTATCAGAGAAACAAATTATTTACGTTTACGGTGTGATAAATGCGCTGTACAAAGTCTGCATAAATAATATTACGTATTTTTTTTATAAACTCGCTTGTTTTATCACGGGACACGAGTGTAAATAACCATGCTGCATACCATTGCATTCTATCGGTAAGAGAATTAATAATAGAACATGTGGCACTGCAGCGCATTCTAACGGAGACGCGTAGCACTATCTGTGAATTAGTTCTTGTGCTGTCCACTGCTGCGCTGTGGAGACCGGGTACCTAGATGCTCGTTCACTCGCCAGCCACCAGGATGAAGATCTAGGCGTGCTTGTTATGCAACACAACGTCGCTCACTCGGCCGCACCCACGCGTGCGTATCTCTCAATAACTCCAGCGGCCAAAGTTTTCAACGAATTTTAACGAATTTTTTTTTGTTCCTCGACGGATGGTTTAAGCTTTTCTACGGAGAAATAAGTACATACGGCGGTCAGTGCTAATATTTTCAAAGGACTGAACTTAGTTAGTTATTTAATACATTTTTTTTTGAAGGTTCCTAAAAATCCTTTCGTTAAATCGCTGTTTTCGTTATTCCCAAGTTCGTTAAATCGGGGCTCTACTGTACTTATTACACAGTCATCTCTGGCCACCTTGTATATGTAAGTAGTAATATAACTCTAGATCAACACAATGAGAACACTGTACATTATTTTATGTTGTTGTGATATGTTTATCAATGCAGACTTATACTGCTCACTGATACTTTACAACCATTTTATAGTTAATTAAGGTGGGATCTCAGCAAGCATGTTGAATCCTCCATTTATAAATCACTATATTTTCATTGAAATTGCTTGAAAAACATTCTTACAGCTCTTTAACATTGTATACAAAAACTTTCTGTATTAGTCACCAACTTTATCACACACATTACCTGACAGCTCTGAAAAGGCAAGAATATATTCATACACTAGACCCCCGATTTTACGAATACTCACGGTTCCTCTCATCACATTCGTAAAATCGCTACGTTCGTAAATTCGATAGCTGCTTATTTTTGGCCCCCCCCCCCTTCCTTAAAAGAAAATTTTAAAATTGCATTTTTTCTGCATAGTGTCTCTAGGCCCCGACTTCCGTAGCGTTTTGCGGGAAATTAATTAACGTAATGATGTAAACATAAATTGATATCAGTAGCCAGACGTCACACTGTTGAGCGGTAGATATGACCGACCCTTGTCCAAAAAAAATGAGAAAATCGAGATTCCGAGTGTCTTCTCTCAAGAGAATAGCCCGACTCCCGTAGCATTTAACGGAAAAATAAAGCAAGTGATAGTTTAAATATAAATTTATATCAATAGTCAGACGTATTACGATCAAAAGAACGCCGCTAAACAATAGATATGATCGACCTTTGTCCTAAAAAAATGAGAAAATCGAGATTCCGAGTGTCTTCTCTCGAGCGAATAGCCCGACTCCCGTAGCATTTAACGGAAAAATAAAGCAAGTGATAGTTTAAATATAAATT
>PNEQ01000148.1:19114-53219 GCA_003012365.1 Medauroidea extradentata
ACCAAGTAATTTCTGCAACTCTACAATTCATATTTTAATGCCGTGAATTAGATACAGTATGTTTTATTCATTGTCAACGTAATTCCTTACAATTTTTTTGTCATATAATTTTGTTATTTTTTGAGGGTTCCTGAGATTGTATTCGTAGAATCGCTACCTTCGTTAAATCCAGGGTTCGTAAAATCGGGGGTCTAGTGTAATTAAAAAATAACATAAGTATTCATCAAAAATTGTCAGCTGTCGTGTATTTATAGGTTTGTAGCAAGGCAATGTATTTTTCTGTAGCAGGACAATGACCCATTTTAAAACCTATTTTTCTAAACAACCCAACATACCTACAAAAAAGTTCTTGTGACATCCCACCAGAACTGAAAATTAACAGAGCTTGTGTGCAAAGTTTTCCATCTATTCTCATCTATGTCTTGTTTTACTGTAAGGAGATCATCTAGCCACTAGCCAACAATGTAATTATGCTGTGATGAGTAATACATGACCTCTGCTAAACAATATTAAGGTTACACTAATGTTACACAATCTGCAAGATTCAAATGTGAATATGTAGAATGATGAAGGATTGCTTGTGGGTGCTATAACTTTGACACAAGTGTAACCAGGATATTAACAGGGAGATGAATTTACATAACTGACCAAGTGGTTATATTATTTTGAGTGTTATTTGTTTAAATACATGTAATACTGATATTATTTAAAAACAAACATGTAGCATGATCAAAGTAAATGGCAAGCCTAAGAAAACAAAATTACAAATGTAATTTGTAAAAAATCCTAGAAGCTATAAATTTACATTTCGGAACTTTAATTAAAAATTTAATTGAACATAAATATACCAAGTTTGGTTCCATTCTAAAAAGCTTAAAATTTTAATCACTTTATGTAGGGAAATTTTCTTTGTATTTTTGAAACATTGTGAATTACAGTATTAAATTTCAAGCATTTTAGTTAATTTTCTAGCCATTTTGAATCATAGCATATATCCCTCTGTTACAATATGCCCAGTAAATGTTTGCGAAATTGCAGTGAACAAACTGAAATGATGGGGACGTAAGCGCTTAATTTTTATAAGGAAATTTTTTACTTCTTAAAATTAAATAGAAACATGTACACACAGAGTATCATGGAGACGAAGCCATGCGTGGCGAAACGTAGCGATTCACGCAAAATGTGTCGTCCTTTTCGTGTGTGTAGCTGTCAACCTCCATGATACTCTGTGAGTACATGCTTCTATTTAATTTTAAGATGTAATTAGTTTCCTAGCGGCCTTTGTTTCCCTGTATCAAACATTGCTTACACATTGTTTTTTGTAAGGAAATGTATGCGTGAAATACGTTAACTATAGAAATAGACTTAATGTTAATTCAGATTGAAAAACTTTGTGTGAGGAGAGTCGTAGGGTCGCCCTGCAATTAAAAACGCTAAAGTAACAATTTTGAAATCTTGGTTGAATAAGATTTTTGTGGGCGGTGGAGAAGGATGGAGGGCGCTTAGCAAGATGAGAGTATAACTAGGATTGTTGTGGATGTTGGCGAGGTCCAATGACAGGGGAAGACATTGGGAAGTGACTATGTCAATTATAGCATTTGACAAGTGTGGTGTAATTAATGTGAGCCAATTTGATTATCGCTAGGTAGACATGTAAACATGGGTTGTTGTCTTGATCACCACAATACTGTACTTTAGTATGCAAAATATTTACCAACTTGGTCATGGTTTATTTAAATTTAAGTGTTTATGCTTTTTAAGTGAAATTGCCGTATGTTGATCAACAATAAAATTTATTGTACAATAACTGCCATCCCAGGAATTTCAAGTTATGGATACAGATTAGTGTGGAACTGTTCTTGTAAACTATTATTACTATTCAGTCTGTAAGAATAAAACACAGTGGTACAAACTCAATTACTTATTATCTGAGACCTCACCCTCATTAAAGGATGGTAAATTGGTATTAAGCTTCCTTAATCAAGTTAAGTACTGCATTGTATACAAACCCACCCCAAAACTGAGGAGTCTCATAAAATAACCATGGCATATTCAAGTTAAAGCATCATGTTATAACCTACGATGCACTTAATGATGTTTGATTTTGGTGCAAGAAAGGAAGAACGTGTCACTCTGGCAACATACGTATACTGTACAGGTGGCTAGGGATAAAATTGGCACACTTGAAATTCCAGTTACATCAACCCTAAGTGACGATCAAAGTGCATATGCACTGTGCTCACAAGTTAATGTCTGAAGGCACAATATATACAGTAATACTTCTTAATTATTTCTGCAGATGCGATGGTCTTCAAGAGTGCACTTTCATCACAAACCACTTACACAGTACTTACTCATACCTAAACTACCTGCGATTCTAAGCTGCATCAGAACTTTTGAGAAAATTTTGTTTCAGTTACTAATCAAAAGCTCTGTTTTATTTATTTATTTATTATTTGAAATATCTCCTATTTCTGGAAAATAGAATTATTTTGGTCCCCTGAAACCTTTTCTTGAGATGTACGAGTAAATGACAGCATCACTGCCTTTCTTCCAGTGGTGTACTTTGATCCATTTATTCCGAAGTGCATCTCCGCAGCCCTATTTCCATAATTTTCAGTTAAAATAATAACCACTTGTTTGAAAGAGGTAATGAAACAAACACAGTTTTCCTGCCGTTGTAGGTATACACAAAATTATGAAACTCTCAACACAATTTAGAATACACTAGTTGTGTGTCACTGATGCGGAAATGAATTGCTTTGTCAATCTCCATAATGTTACCTGCTGTACATGAGCACCAGCAAACTGGAGTTATATAAACTTATAGCACCTAAACATGTACCTATGTAGTTTATTTGACTACAAAACATGTTATGTAATATGTGTTCACAACGCATTAAGCCTAATCAGTGAAGAAGTTAAATATTTTCCACCTTTCCAGTTGTCGACCTGAATGTACCAATGGTTTTTAGAAAAAAAAATTAAGATTAAATTTGTTTGCTGTAATTGATTGAAACAATGATTATAAACAGTGCAAAATGGTTGATGATGTTAAAATTTATGGTACTTGATTGTAAGTTGCACCCATGATTTAAAAAAATGTTTTTGGGAAAAAATGTGCGACTTGGTTTTAGTGAACACTCTATATGCTCAAAAAGGTGACAAAAACCGTTTTTAAGGCTATGTTCTTACAGTAACATGCAAAATCTTGCAAAATGTAATGCGTAAACGTTTTCAATGTTAGTGTATGTCTGTACCTGACTCTTTTCAAACGGCACAGATGAAGACAGAGAGGTTGATAAAGGCAGCAAGCAGGGAACAGCACTACAAAATAGCAGAGTAGTTGCATACTGACCGGTATTCGCACCTGTCCCATGGAATCCCTCTCGCGCAGTGTTGCAGAATGGGGAGCTTTGAGAGTGTCAAAGTCAATGGTCACGCCAAAGGGAATGGCAATCTCATCAGTACGGGCGTAGCGCCTGCCGATAGAGCCACTTGAATCATCCACCTTGTGCGACACATCCAACCGAGTCAGTTCTTGTGCTGCACATCAACACAACGAGATTATGTTGCTATATACACTGAGTGGTAACCAAACAAGTCCCATTAAAAAACATTGTGCAATAGCAGTTACATTACAATCTGTTTGCTTAAGTTTCCCCAACAATACGTATACAAGAATTAATACACCTCAAAATGCACACAAAATACTGTATATCCTCAGTAACATTTTTCAATGTGTGGACAATGGAAGAAAAACATGTACATCAAATAAAATTGTAAAAAAAGCACGAAACTGTATGCAACTAAAGTGATTTTACAAATGATGTACATTTCCTATTATTTGTAGTGGTACGCCAATCCTGATCGGCGACTGTCAATACTGTCGATATTTTGCCTGATCGAAGCAGCGGCTGATACCTCATACAACTACTTAAACATAGCTGATACCAAAAAAATCATTTTAAAAAAATTTTGCTCGTGTGGCACTGTTCGTATAAACACTTTTGCTCTTACGTACAGATTTTCGTGAACGATAAAATAAAAATTTCGATAGCTGAAAACAAAGCACAGAAAGTCGTTAAAACACAACACAGGAAGTTATTTAAATGCAGTTATAAGCAGCAATATGTATTAATAATGCAGGCTGTACAAGCTCAACCAATGAGCAATGTGCTTCATCATGAAAATACTAAAAAATACAGTGGAAAGTCATTAATAATTACAGTAACACTGCTGGTGCACAGAGCGTGAGCTGGGTCATTGACCTGCCAGGTGTTCCTCTGTGCTGCATCGTCTTCTGTCACGCTCATTCTCCCTCTCTCTCTAACTATACTTAAATTGTTGCATCAAAACGCACACTCAGCCTCCCTCACTACTGGTTAATAAGGACTAAACATTAACTCTTGTTCAAAAAATTTAAAGTGGCGGACTTGGTGTTATTTTTTATTCTTCTGGAACGTAAAATCGCATCGGCAAACAGAACAAAATGCATGAGCATCGTCTTTTTGAGGTTATATTATTTCTGAAAATTCTTCTGAATATGCCTTGTTGAAATAAGTTTTCTAGTACTTTTCTTGCAGAGACATGTTTAAAACACATAATATACTGACCGTTACTATCACTGCTTTACAACTAACAAAAGAAGGTTTAGTGTACTGATTGTTTACCTTGTGAGAAAATTGGGTTGCATTAATTAAAAAACACCTTTTACTGCTTGAAGCAGAAAATGTGTCATTGTTTCTATCAAAATTTAGTTTAAATAAAGACTTTTTTGCTTTATGAGACAGTAAAATACATCATCAGCGTAATATGAGTCACATGCAGTAAACTCCTGACTATCCATGTTAATTAATGTTGGGCAACGCACAAGTACTGTAATCGGGAAACACAGATAACCCAAAAACACCTTGTTTGCTAATATAAAATAGGTATTAAAACTAAAATGGAATATATTTATAATCCATAAAAACACCGTAACAACAAATGGTTTTGCACACTAATACCCTATTTACTTATACAGTAGAATCCTGTTATGACATTTCTGCATAAAACATCTCTTTTCTTTGGTCCCACAATTTTTCCATAAAGCATAATGCTTTCATTTCCTGCTTATAACTTCTAACATAACATCACTTTTTTATCAAACAATAACCACAACTCTAGTAAAAATTTTCTTTAACTGTATTATTTATATAAAATAACTACTGTATTTGCTGATAAAAATTCAGGGGTGCACACTATACTTGGGAAATAGAGTGAGAGAGAGAGAAAGGGCAAAGGTGGAGAAAGCGCGGGAGGGGGGAGAAGGCGGAGTTGTATTAGTAAACTGACGGGTGTCAAGAGTGGGAGGCAGAGAGAGAATGTTCTCACCGCCCAGTTCCACCATCATTACTCCTCTTTCCCCTCCTTCTCTATCCTTGCTGTAACTGTAGCTGCTAAAACCGTAGTTTTTTTGTTGACATGGCTACTTGTAGCCTCCCCTGCCACATTCCTGAGCCTTTCTTTCTTCTTAGCTCTGGACAGTCAATAAAAAAGGCAAACTTGCTCTGCTGTCATAAAACATTATCTCAGCGAGGTAGGGGGGAGGGGGACTGTGGTGTAGGTGTGTGCGCGCACACATGAGTTGGCCGCAGGCAGCAAGCGACCTTGGCAGAATATTTACAGACATAAGAGTGTCTCGCGCTTAGATTGCAGAACAGGGTTATACGAACATTCACTCTCTTTTTATCAACACACGATAAGTGCCGTTAGCTCTGTCCTTGTTTCGACGTGCACTGTTGCCAGAAATCCAAAAATTCCACATAGTAACTCTGATCTTATAAATAGTGCATATTGTGCAGCATTGAAACGTGCATATGGTGACATATTTGATCCATCATTTACACCATTTTAAGGGGTTGTAAAAATTAAAAAATAAATATTTTGAACTTGGTATTGTTTTCATGCATCGTTAAATATATCACATCATAACTTATGAATCAAAAGCAAAATCGTATCCAGATTTTTATGGTATGTACAGTAATTTCATATATCTGGAAGCCAACGAACACATCTAAAAGCGAAATTATTTTTTGTCAGTAATAGTTGTACAGTATGTGAGTTTTCTAACAAACCGAAACATCTACAAACTCGACAACTGAGTGTCCCTCACAGTGTTTTTGGAAGAGAAAAAATGTTCCGTTATCTTTGCTGACTATGGAGTTTTGTATGGAAAGGTTATTAATAAAGATACAGACTTCCTTTAGTCAGCAGTTTTCATCATCCCGTGTCCTACACTGGTACAGGAGTGAAACTACAGTGCTCCCGACCAAGTGATTCCTTGTGTGCATAGTGAAGGATTTGAAGCCAAAAATTTTGTGCATGTTAATTTTTGTTAACAATTGTATCCAAGGAAAAATAATAAAATACACAGTATGTGTAGGCTACGAGAAAGGAAGCAAAATGTTGTGTTGTTCTTATTCCAGTATTTCTCACGTACTAACGACGTATTAAGGAAGATTTAGGAGAAACTGAATGTTCCAAACAAAACAATTAACGTTAATAGGAAGAAACAATAGCAACACAGTATATCAAACCATAAAAGAAAGACAATCAATTATAATTTCCATAAACAAATTTAAGACCATGATCCTTAATGTTTACTACTTTTATGATAAAAATGTTTACAAGTTATTTGACTGACAAAATTTTCGTTAATATTGAATTACCTTAAACATTATGGTTAAGTATTAGAAAACTACATAATATATAGTAAAATAAATTTAAACAAAACTGGGAAACAGATTGTTTATCATACACTTTCGTTTAGGCTAAAAAGATAATTATCAAAGAAGTGAAATTGAGTGATACTGCCTAAGTTGACATCACGGCAGAGCATCAATTAACACCCTTTTTTTGACATCTCCCTCTCCCACTCTAAATGTATTCTTAGCAGAATGTAAAAGTGACCAAAAAAAACCAGACATCTTTTAGTTCCGACACGACATTGTTTTTGAAGATCAATTTCATAATCATCAACATTACCCCAACCACATTTTTATCTTCAGACACACGCTACTCAAATGGAAGAAATCTTCAATTTTGTTTGTATTAGCTATAATGATTAAAATGTATGTGACAATAATTATATCTTTATGAAGTGCTCGTTACAATTCATGTAGGGAATAAATATCAGTGGAGGGCCTAAATAAATTCTTTCTTATTTTAAACTAATATAAAATGTCATTAATAGCAAATTTTGAAGTATGATTTCAACAAATTGTAAAATTGATTAGAAAAATATTATATTTAAAAACCCAAAATCATGCAGTAGTACGTCTCCCGAACTTCGTAACTTGGCTGTGATCTTGCAACAGCGCGCGCCATAAGACCTGTACTGCAATCTAAGGTTGGGACGTACTATAGCTGCGGACAAGGGTGAGACAAGCCACATTCCCCCCCTACCTTTTAAGCTCTCTTCCATCCACTCCGCTGTCACACTCTAGCCAGTGCGAGTGAATGTTGTCTTTCTTCTCTCTCTTCTTTGTTGCCAGCCAAGGTTTCTTCCCCCCTGGCCAATCCACCATAGCCCCCCTCGCGTTGCTGCCTGTCTCTTACTCCCAAGATTCTTTTACACGCTAAAAAAGCACTTAAAATTATTTTCCCTGGAACTTGTTGCAAAAACTGTGGTGCACACTATAAACGAGTATAAACAGTATGCTGTTGACTAAAAACAACTGCAAAGAACATACGTACTTATGTCTGAGAAAGTGTCATAACAACGTACATTACAGTGATATTTAAGACTGTGATCTTGAACAAGACTATCATGAACCTACAAAAGACAAATGGGAAAGCCTCTTATTATACAAACAATGTATGTATTAATCATGTTTCTGATGGCACAGTAACTACAGCCTCATTTAATCTCATTACAGGCTTATTTTTTTACTGAACATTAACTATGAAATTTAATGTTACTTTTGTGTAATATCCATTTATTAGAGTAAAATATTGATTATTGCCTATAACACTTTACTGCATATAATACTTTTTTTCACAGGTCCCTTGAAAAATGTTATAACAGGATATGACCCCTTGGTAGTGGTGGAGGTATTGACTATTGGAATAGATGGTAGTTTGGGGCGAACAAGTTTGTTTCTGAGATTCGGAGGGCATTTGAAGAGCAGTCTAGGGATTTTGGAAAATAGGTGCTGAGTGAGAGGTGAAGATGTTAAGATTTTGTGACCAGAGTTGAGGTTGGCTTTGAGTTTGTCTAGACCTTCATGATAGTGGTACCATCCGTGCAACAGCCCACGCTGTGGCACTTGTGCCATACACCAACCATCCACGTATTTCAATAGCAGACTCATTAACCAAACCTATCCCATCCTGGGCAACTACAACTGTGCCAAAGAGAACCTCATTTACCAGCTACAGTGTAAACATTGCTCGTCTGAGTACATTGGTCTCACTACCAACACCCTCAGGCAGAGGATGAACTGCCACAGGACCAACACCAATAAAGCCCTAGCTGCTACTAATGCGGACTCACTAGACAAGCCAGTTGCAACTCATGCAGCATCCCATAATCTAGATTTTGATTCCTGCTACACACCAGATTTTGATTCCTGCTACACAACCAGAGTGGTAAAAGCCTTAACACCATCCATCAATAATGCAGAACTAAGGCGATGGGAACTGGCCCACCAATACATAACAAAATCCAGACAGCCACCTGGCCTCAACCTCCAATAACCACAATTTATTTTCAAATCTGCCGCCTACCTCCCTAGTTCACTTCCTGGCCGCTTGGTTAACCAATTACTGTCCGCCACATTGCAGTACAGAGTATTCTCTTCGCCCGAAGAAGCCATGCATGGCGAAACGTAGCGATTCGCGCTTCCGCACAAAATGTGTCGTCCTTTTCGTGTGTGTAGCTGTCAACCTCCATGATACTCTGAGAGTACATGTTTCTATTTAATTTTAAGATGTAATTAGTTGCCTAGCGGCCTTTGTTTTCCTGTATGAAATAAGATCAAGTGTTATTACTACAACGAAAATGGTAGAAAAAATCATGCCAAGTTAATTTTAGTGTAATCAGTGGCGCTGTATTAAAATGAAAACAGCTAAAACTTTGTCCTTTTCAATGTTTACAAAGGTTTCAAATTATTCATTTACGTGTGAAAAAAAAATCGCATTAAGTCCATTTAAGTGTAATCAGTGCTGCCGAGTTAAAAACGAAACTGCTAACATCCTTAAGGCGGCCGCCTGGTAAAGGGTATGTTTGAGGTGAAAATCGATGAGGCGCTATGAACAACGTCGACCGGCACATGTATTGTGATATCGCCTCTATGCCCAACGTTGTAAACGCGCGCGCAGTGTTCCCGCCGTAACAATTTTACTGTGAGACTTCAAGTGGTGACCCTATCATTTTTTTGAACACGTCACTGTAGCAAAGTCCAATGTACTTGTAGACCTCAATTCTGTACAAATCCATTACATATAACTAGAGAAACAAACGCGTGAAAAAGCCGATTTTATCAAAGTTTGAGGGCTATAAAATATTTCCAGTGTGAGTGGTGTCTTAAGTCATAGTCACAAGTAGATTGAAGAGGGTTTTATTTTCGTAGATAAGCATTGTGGACGCACGTTTACGGGTCTCTGGGAAAAAACTTAACTCCGAACACGCTGCATGCAGTTCGAGCGCCATCCAAGCGGTCGTCTTAAGAGGCGGCCTCGACTGGGGCATGGACGGCATTGCAGCGTGTCACACGTATTCTTTTTTACGCGAAACCACTTAACTTATTCATTTTATGTTTGCCTACAAAAAGAACACACACTTGAAACTATGCTTCTACGTTTTCGAACATTCATCATGCTTGTTAGAAACATGATTTCCGGACTTCTCAAAATTACAAATAAAACTAGTTTTCTATACTGCTGTAACTCTGAAAATATTACCTGTATTTGTAAAGTGCAATTCAAGAGGCACGTGTTGGTCTGTACTTCATACTATTCAAAAATAAAATGTTGTGATCACCGCTTAAAGTCTTATACGAAAAATACTACAAGGAAAACCTTGCATGTCAGTTTTGCGCGCTGTGGATAGAGGCAATATGCTTCTCGCCAAGCGTGGGACACTGGCTCTTATTGCTACGCTGTTCTCACGTGTCAAAGGTGGAAATTCGACACTGGCGAAGACTTCACTTAATTACAGTCAAAATATTTTAGGTTTGTAATTCTATTCTTTTCTGTAATTTATATGCACGTCATACTTGCCGCATGCTGTTGCTTAGTCTTCGTGTCCACGCAGTGTGGCTGCCGCTGTATCTAACACGCGCCGCATTGTACACATAACGTATAATTTTTTACGATATTCAAATGTTGTGGGACACTTTATGAACATATTAAAGATCTGTACCTCACACGTGGATTTAGGGGTTAAAATTTTTTTTTATATAAAATGCATATGGTGGTTTATGTAGGTTATTAAGGTGTCTTGAATAAATGCAGTTTTTGTTACCCGCAGATTTTCTGGAACTAAATACCGCGGATAAGGCTAAACTTTGTTTTCCGAGTTGTCTGCCAAGTTGTAATATGGGGATTTCATTTATATTTAATGTCTGCAGATTCTTATCAGTTAAATTTTTGACATAATGTGTACCTCTTTTCTTTAATTTAGTAGGTTCTTTAGTATCACTATGTCTCACAACAACTAGTAATTTTCAGAGTTTGCACCAGAACATAACCTAGGTCTCATTCTATCTACAGTGCTCAGAATAAATTGTTTAGCATTTGTTACACTTTCTCGGTTACTGTATAACATAATAGACAGTTTCAATAATAGGTATTACATAAATTTTAAGAACACAAGCAACCAAGGATGTAACCACGTTACTATAGACTAAATCTGCTACCAGATAATTTATTGTGTGCTGGTAAACAGTGACGTCAGAGAACAATTATATATTATTTTATTTAATTAACTCAGAGGATATTTGTATTAAAGAAAAGAAATAAAACATAGGTTCAAGTGCTAGTAATTTTTATATAAAACTTTGCATATTTGTTTGCACAATTATCTGGTTATTAAATTTGCACATAAAATTTACATTACTTAACAAACAGTTACTTTCATAGAAATAGGGCCCCTTACAAATAAACTTTAACAGAATAGTAAAAGTTTGACAGTAAAAATTTCAAAAATAAAATTGGTTACATTATTTTCTTAGTGAGTCAAGTTTCTGCGTTGTACCTCGGCAGGCGAAGAATAAAGAGAATAAGGTGCATTACCATAGGTTGCAGCATCCTCAGAGCAGGATACTATAATAAAAAAAGTCAGTGAAGTGGCTACTTATCAGCGTGCTGCGGGAGTCGGGAGATCACGCCATGGCCAATCCAGTCTGCCAAATCAGCAGAGACAGGAGAATACCGGTAGTGAATAGAAAACATGTAAACTGGAACTAGAACTTGAAACTGGGACCGGAACTGAAACTAGGATGCAGAATCAGAGACCCTCTGCAAAAGACAAAGACAAAAAAAAAATTTTTTGTTATCGCTTGATACTAATAAAAAGGTAATAGGCTCTCACGGCAGTAACACTTGCCATAGCATCTTGAAGCTAGTTGATAGTTGAAATTGCTCACTACATTTTTCAAAAATGGGAACTATGGCGCTACTTCTACAAATGGATAAGAAAAACTAGAGTAGCCCAAGAGTGTACAGTAGTCCGTGTTACACACGTAAATGAGTAACAGTAACGTCTGGCGCACACAAGGTAGTAACATATAATGGTGGGCAAACCAACGCCGCTGGAGACTGCGTACAGGTACAGGAAATTAAAAAAACTCTCAAGATTTGTGCGCAAGTGTCGAAATGGCCAAGAGGGCCTACGATACTGGACATTCATAGTACAGATTAAACCAGTTACAACAGACTCTACAAGCACTGTAACAAGCACTTTCCGACTAACAGAACAGGGGTGGGGAAGGTACAGGGTACAGCGTTGGTGTCCCTGAGCGTGGGATCTCTGCGTGAACAGCAGAAGTTAATCTTACATGTGGCGTGAGATAAAACTCTGGAGACGTGAAGCTAGAAGTGAGAGCTCTGGCCAAGGCAGCCAAGCCACTGGCAAGGCAGGCCTGTATGCATGTATGGCCAAAATATTAAAGAAAATAAATTTTAAAAAATCCCCCAAAAAAGTAACAAAATAAAATGAGAGAATAAATAGCACTGATAAACTTGTTCTGCCTTAACAAACGATTGAATGAATATTAAATGAAAATATTAAGTTTAAAAAAATAAGTAAATTAAGGAAAAATTTAAGATGGCACAGACTCCCAGCCCTTAAGGCAGACGCTATGGTGATTCTTTCAGAAGAAATTAAAAACTCACAAAAAATTAACAATAGCACTGTTTAAAAATAACTTAACAGGGTGCTGAAGCAAATCAGCAACAAAAATACCTAATACTAACCAGTAGGTTTGGTAAAGTTGAACTCGGTGAGTAAAAATATATCAAACACGTTAAATAAGTCATGGGTGTAAAAACATTAAAAACAAAGTGTGTGTAAATATTATGAAATCTTATTTAAATTTTATTTTCAAAAAAGATAATACAAGTTAGAAATAAAAATGTTAAAATTGTCTGATTCCACAAAAGGAAATGACTGCCCTATACCAAAGTCACAGCAAAAATGAATCACAGTTTACAAATAAAATAAAAAAAACTTAAGTGAAATATTATTAGGAGCAAAACGACAACGTGAAATGACTTTGTCCCAAACTAAAGTCAAAAGCAAACACAAGCCTAAGGCCACACAATAAAAAAAATCATAAAATTATATTAATTATTCAGTTTGAAATTACAGTAGAGTCTCGTTATAGCGAAATGTCACGGTTCTGTGTTCGAATTTCGCTATAGCAGAATTTGGCCGATTCTAACCCCTAAACCCAAAAATTTCATTTAAACGGTCTTTAATCTTATTTAATTACAAAGTAGTACAATATTTTAAGGAAATACAGTAAGTTCTCGATTAACGGACATTTGTTTAACGGACATTTGTAATAACGGACTTTTCATTTTGTTTACTTTAATTTGAACAACGGACACAAAACTTGCTTTACCGGACATTTCCGAGTTGCTATTTTTAGGAAGCAGGAACCATATTTCCGAACAGCCTGTAGTACAGGCTGCGATGTGTAAAGACACACAACGCGCTACATTCTTCCGAGCAGGTGGCCTGAGGGATGTAACATGGGGTATCAGTTGTCAACGAGTGTGGTGCTACTGAAAACAGAGAATCTTTTTTTTTTTCTAGAGAAGGAAACCCTAACTCCAAATGGCTTTATTACTGACTAGTTTCCCCTTAGTCGTGACTCTTTACATACATACACAGTTCCAGACGGGAGTTACGCGCGGTAGTTTTAAAGTTCATAGTTGTGTAATATTGTTTGTTTCAGTTATTTATTGTTGAAGTTCATATTGTTTATTGGTCATTAAAGTTTTTATATATTATAGTAAAGTCTCGTTATCGCAGTTTGTTCCGTGGCACAGAATGGCTACATTACAGGCTGGACCTGCTACAAAAAAAAGCAGACGGTCGGTAACACTTACAACAAAAATGGATGTGTTGTGGCAATACGAATCAGGCCAGCGATGTTCAGACATTGCATGAGCATTAGATTTACCTAAATCTACGATTGATACGATTCGGTAAAATACTCACAAAATAAAAGCCAGCCTAAAAAATGTGATGCCATTGTGTGCTGCGAAAGTTACTCACACTCGTAGCTCAGTTATGGAGGCAATGGAGAAAATGCTGTCATTGTGGATTGACGACCAGACACAGAGAAATGTTCCCTTAAGCTTGGCAGTGATACAAAGCAAAGCTTTGTCTATTTACGAGTAGCTCCTGGAAAAAGGAGAAAGTTCAAACAGTGAAACTTTCACTGCTAGCCGTGGGTGGTTCGACAACTTCAAAAAACGTCACAACATCAAAGTGACAGGAGAGTCTGCTAGTTCAGACAGTGTTGCAGCCGAAGCTTTTGTCCCAAAACTACAGAACATTATTGAAGGAGGAGGGTACACTGCGAAACAAATTTTCAATGTGGATGAAACTGGGTTGTTCTGGAAACGTATGCCAGCCAGAACCTATATTTAGCAGGAAGAAAAAACAGCACCTGGCTTTAAAGCAGCTAAAGATTGTCTCACTGTGTTGGTCGGGGAAACGCATCAAGCAGTTACAAAATGAAGCCGCTTTTAATTGCTCGCTCTACCAATCCATGAGCGTTGAAAGGATTTTCCAAAGAGCATTTGCCTGTTATCTACAAGGCAAACAAAAAGGCGTGGATAACTGGTGTGATGTTTCGTGAGTGGCTGTTACTGCATGCGATACCGGAATGGAAGGCATACTGCACACAGGAAAACCTTTCTTTCAAGATATTACTTCTTGTCGACAATGCTCCTTCACATCCTGTCACCATCGACGATGTGGATGAAAATGTCAAAGTCGTCTTCCTGACCAAGAACACCACTGCCCTGATACAGCCAATGGATCAGGGTGTCATCGCTGCCTTCAAAGCGTATTATTTACGCCTCACATTTCGTCAGCTCTTAGATGCTACTGATGGCGATGGAAAACCAAGCATCAAGGACTTTTGGCGCTCTTTCAACATCCTGGACGCGATCAGAAACATCGCCAAGGCCTGGGAAGAAGTGTCTTCAAAGTGCATGCATGGTGTGTGGCAAAAAATATTGCCAGAGTTCGTCGCAGATTTCGCGGTGTTCGAAGGTGAAAAACGGGATGTAAACCAAGACATTGTCAACATCGCTAGGCAAGCACGTTTCACCGACATCCAGGCCGACGACATCGAGGAAGTTCTCACAGCCCCTGTTGAGGAGCTCACAATCGAGGAGCTACAAGAACTATTTGACAATTCCGATGCCATCGACAGTGATGAGGAGGAAATGCCTCAGCCTGAACTGCAGTTAACCACTAAAGTGATGGCAGAAGCAATGATAAGGCACTTCAGCTTCTTCAAGATAATGATCCTGACACAGCTTGCAGCTCAAAAGTGAAGAGAGTTGTAATGGAAGCACTGGCACCTTACCAAGAAATTTACCGTGAAAAGAAAACGGAGAGCAGGAAGCAAGCTACACTACACAGGTTTTTTTCACCAATGGAATAGGAAAACATTTCAGTTGACAAGGAGCACGTGTCTGGCAGTGAAGATGACAGTTATTAATTTACCTTTTACGGCTGAAAATGGAATGTTATTATTATTATTATTTTATTGTAGCAGTTTTAACTTTTTTGCATGAAATGTATTTCTTAAGTTTTAAAACTCAGACAGTGCTTCAGCATATTTGCCAATTTATGAGTGTGCTGTACTATTGTGACGGAATAGTTTTTATCATCATTCGCAATCGTTTGTGTAATCCTTATGGAAGAAAACATTCTCGATAAGATCATATTGAATTGAACTGGCAACCTCGCATACATGGTCCGAAACACGCATGTTTGCAACAAAAAAAAAAGGTACGTATAGTTGAGATTTAAATTGTCAAGTTTGTAAATGTTGCATGTTATTTTGTAGGCTAGAGCAAAATAATGTTTTTGTAAAAGGTTTCTATTTTTTTTCTAAATAAATTTGCCGAACGTAACTTTAACACGAGTGAAACGATCGTGTCGTGTCTTACAGTAATAGTCGGGTGTGGGGTGACTAATTGCTGATAAAAATGGTTTTAAATGTTTTTAAATCCTTTCGTGTTGTCCGTCTACAAACACAACGAAGCGTAAAAATAATCATAGGTTGTAGCAGAAAATGTTTTTAAATTTAAGTTAATATACGTAGTAGTTAAGTACTGAAGGCCTACTACACACTGAAAAAAAAAAAGGAAAGGCATCTTCGAAACGGTAAGAGATACGGGAAAATTTGTAGAGACGATTTTTGTTCATTATTTAGTTGCGAACAACTTCTGTCCCATAAAGATTTTTCTTGCTGTGCACCGTTTTTGAGATATTATGTAAAGTGCGTGCATTTTTGCAATGCTATAGAACCTAAATTTTTTTAAAATGTTGTTACCTGTGAAAAATAAATCTGATTTAATTAACGGACGTTTTATATAACGGACATTTTCCGAGAACGTAACCCCGTTAATCGAGGACTTACTGTATAGGTTTATTTTAATAGGTAAGTATGCGCTGGTTACAATGATACCCAACAAGTATGGGTGCAACTATTCGCTAAGTCAAAACGGGCCAAAATCTTCACCGCGTCATGTAAGTATGGCTACCTATCGCTCGACCGCCTCAACGGTGTCTCGCCCGTGCGGCAAAAGTGCAAGCGCCGGCAGTCAACATGATTACAATGCTGGCTGCTGTCGACCAATGTAATCAGTTTGATGAGTGTAGCAGTTTAATTAATTATTAATTTATTTTAGCACGCATGCTCTGATGATAATTCTGTGTGCCCTTTCACACTGTGGCATGCATAGAATAATTTGTGCGCATGCCCGAGACACACAAAAGTCAGCTTGGACGGGTGAATGTAATTGTTCACTTGTCCGTCTTGCCTTACCTATTGCGATAAATGCGTTTTGTTATTGTTTTGAGCAAATATACTTTTTTTTTTTAAATTACATTAAATTCCGATGAATCATGCCCAAGGATTTAACTTTTTTTTAGGGGGGGGGGTGAAGTCGGATTTAACGAAACATTGATTTAGAGTAAACATTTTTGGGTCCCATGGCATTTCGTTAAATCGGGGTTCTACAGCAAACCTGTTTACTATTGCTAACCAGTACTATATTTAATTATTTAATACCCATATATTTACTATACAATAGAACCACACCTAGTGTCAGCCACGATGGTGCAATGGTTACTCTCTGGGCTGATATTAAAGTGAGTTCAATAATCTTTCGGGTTAGTATAATATTGTTTCTCAGATTTTGCATGGAACCGTCGATTCTTTATCCAAATTTAATATCTTTTATAATCAATAGTAATTTGTATTTCTTTACGGATGTTATGTTCATATGCAATACATAAATTTATACAGCAAAGAATACTTCTGGGCTATTGTGTGGTTTTGGTCCTGCGTACCGCAAAAAAAAATTGTTATTTATGTTGTATAATAGCGTAGCATAAGCCTATTGCAGTACTATTTACCACTAACGACATGTTCATTACGTAATATGTGAAGTAACGAGTGATTTAACATGCACAAAATAAACACATTTAGCTTAAATGCAAGCTTAACCATATATGACCCATTATTTTAATGTAGGTACACTATCCTACTAGATCACATAAAAAATAACTTTCACGATTCACATTAAATTTAAATCGCTGTTTCTTTCGCGCAAATATGCCATTTTTCAGACATTGTATTAATATGGTAGCGAAAATGGAAAATAGATGGTTTTAAATAAATAATAAAACATCTTTGTATCAGATGCTTGTACAACTATCTAATAGTATTATTTAAAAAACCACATGACGTACGTGGGTTTTGAACCCGGATCCCTAAAAATAGAAGCCAAGTCCCATAACCAATACACTACACTTTACCCACTGAATGCTACGCTAGCTTAAGTCTTTATATGACCAGTGCTGGTCGTTATGGCTTGCGACGTGGACCAATCAAAATATGTTTTCGGTCGCCTGCTGATTCCCCGAACTTTGCTTGCTTCCCATTCCTAAACTTTTGTGTTTAGAAGAGAAATTCTTTTTTGTATCTTCAAATTTCTTCATTGTTAACAATGTAGCATACATTTCAATGTATTTAAAATTTCACGCAAGAGGTCCATTACCTTATTGAAGATGAGTTGTGTTGAGATATGTCTTTGGTCTTTGATGCAATCAAAAGTGTTGCCAGATAGAGTTAGTGGCGGAACCAAGTTCACAGATAAGTGTAACCAGAAACTATGCTCAACTAACTGGACTATGGTATTTCCAACATTACAGTGGGGAAGTCTGAAGATATAGGTACTTACACAGTTTCTTGACAAATGGTTGGAACTCAGTGTTGCCACTGAGGGGAAGCACGGAGCACTTGAGTGGGGCCACCACTGGTGGTAGTGACAGGAACTGAAACACCAGTATTAAGTCGTCTGTTATGTTCTACGCTGAGTATGCCCCAACAAAACAACTACCCTCAATAAATGCACTACAATAACAACTCCACACAAAAAAAAGACTAAATCAGTGCCACTAAATAAACAAAACTTGAAAAATGTATTGCAATTTAAAATGCAATACTTAACAGGGGTGTGTGAACAGTGGATATTTGTTTTGAATATTAAAATTTCCAAACAGAATGGAAATAGTCTTGAATTTGAATAGTTGTTAGTAAATACCACTTATTTTGACATAACAAACTCTTCTGCCAAACTTGACAAAAAAAATATAATTTTAGAAGCAGTGACCTAATTCCCCTCCCCCTTCCACAATCAGGCAACCATTAATTTATTTTAGTACTGTACAGCAATAAGTTAAAAAGAACAGAACTTACTAGTGAATTATTACTACAATGGCACCATCTAGAAGATACCGCAACATTAATAATTGGCATAAAAAATAAAGCACCTGGCTGCTAACAGTGAACATGTATTCCCATTTTCACAGGTAAGTTACGTGAGCCTTTATCAAGAAGCTAGATCAGCATTAATTATTGCAGATTGAAATAAGCTTAACATGACTTCCATACAGTTCATTCACGTAGGGCTAGGCTCTCATAGGTGTTTGCACGGTCTATTCACCAGCAGACTGAAGTGGAACTATCTGTGGAAGATTTCAAAATGAAACTGAATAAGCAAAGCGTGACATGTAAGACATACAATGTAAAAATAAATATTCCAAATTCCGGTCTTTTTCAGAAATCTTAATCTCTACTCATCAATGATGAGAACTTAAAGATTTTATGTCCAGAAGAAAACAATATTTTTTGCTAAGCAACATAGAACAGCTAACCGAATCAAGCAATGCAGCACACAATGTATTCAATATTTAAAGGTGCATAAACACATTCTGCCCCCTCAAAAATGGTAAATTTCACAAAAATTAGAGTTATTTACCTTGAAATATGAACACATATGTACTATTTCTTTGACTGTTTCAGATCATGTTGTTCACTGTGCTTTGCGAGTATCGGTGTGGTAATATAGACAGTGAAAACATGCATATTTCACTGGAGACAGTTGTAGGCTGTGACGTAACCAATAACTCGCAGGTTACAAAATAATAAACAATAGGGAGAAGATTCCTGTTCCAGAGTCATTTTTCATTATTTTAAAAGGTGGGGTGAATAAATTTTATTATTAGGCCTAATGAAAAAGATTTAGTGGCAACTATACAATAATTTGGACAAATTAATAAACCATTAAGGTTTCATTAAATATATATATATATATAATGATGAATGATTAATCATTATTTTCATTAATAACACTTGTAAACATTTTTGTTTATCCTTATGATATGCTTGAATGTAAACAACAAATACAGGATGTCCACATGAAACCTCCCTGATTTCAAAATGCTGTTAAAAATAAACTATTAGACATAGCGACTAGCGGTTTGCGGCATCATGTGCAGAAACTCATAAAGTTTTGTGTTGAATATTTGCTAACTGGTACCTTTTCTTTTGCTTCAGGTGAAAACTGATAACCAGATATGACAACGCCTCCAGAAAGAGCCCAATGCGTTGTGTGGTATGTGGAAACAAAGTCACCCATTGCCATCCAACGGAATCACTGACGTGAATTTCACAAGGAGCCACCAGATGTTAAGACGGTTAAGGCTTGGTATGACAAGTTCCTGGCCACTGGGAGTGTAAACTGACGGTCAGGTTCTGGCAGACAAAGCACATCCGATGAAAGGATAGAGGAGATCCGACAGGCCTTCCAAAGAAGCCCATCAAAGTCAGTTCACCGAGCATCACGAGAGCTAAACATTCCTCGCTCAACAGTTCACAAGGTGCTGCATCAACGTTTTCGTCTGTATGCTTACAAAGTGCAAATTGTGCAAGCATTGAAGCCGAACGACTTGCAACTTCGTTACGAATTTGCTATTGGGATGTTGGAGAGAATCGAGCAAGATCCCAACTATCTAGAAAATGTTGTTTTCTCTGATGAAGCAACTTCCCACACATGTGGAAAGGTCAATCGGCATAACATTCGCATCTGGGGTACTGAAAACCCCCACAGTTTTCGGGAACATGTCAGAGACAGCGAAAAGGTGAATGTGTGGTGTGCGCTAGTGAAAGACCGGATTATTGGACCATTTTTCTTCATCGACAGGAATCATTTATCTGGACATGCTTGAGCAATTTGCTATCCCTCAACTCCTTTCCCTTCAACCACGTGTCATCTTCCAGCAGGATGGTGCACCATCGCACTGGAGTTTGCATGTTCGTGACTTCCTGGACAGAACATTTCCACAGCGATGGATAGGATGTGATGGACCAACCAAGTGGCCACCACGATCCCCGGACATTAACCCTCTGGACTTCTTTCTGTGGGGTTATGTGAAAGACATTGTATATGCCTCTCCTGCAGGCAAATTAAGGATGCAATAGGCACCATCACCCCAGATATGCTTGTGCGCACATGGGCTGCGATAGAGAATCGTCTAGACATTTTGAGGGTTACGAAAGGAGCCCACGTAGAAGTGTACTGAATTTTTGTACAAAACTTTATGAGTTTCTGCACATGATGCCACAAACCGCAAGTCGCTATGTCTAATAGTTTATTTTTAACAGCATTTTGAAATCAGGGAGGTTTCATGCGGACATCCTGTATTACACATTGGCAGATGTGCAACTTAGCAGGCAGAAATTTACAGAGGTACATTACATTTACAGATAATTTCAATTACAGTAAATTACAGCCAGTATTTAAAAGAAAAAAAAATGTTAATGTAGCAACTTCTGTTTTTATAATAATGCAAAGAACCACTTCTCACTTATTACACATTTAATTTGCTTACTGCCTCGCCACAGCCCGCACAGCATGGTTTGATGTACACCAAGATGACGGCCTATGTATTGCGCTGTATTAACACCAGCATATTTATTTACAGTTTCATTAGTCAGGTAAATAGTCAGTGTATTGTAACATTTTTCATGTTTTAAATGAGTGAAAATTATTGATTATGAAATGCCAGTATAAAAAAATTAGTGCATGTACTGACTGGGACTCCCAACTGAAAGCAATCACGAGATAGATGGACACGATTATTCATACTTTGTAAATACTGTACTGTACTTGACTTCAAATGTGACTAGTTTATAAAATGTTACTCACAACTGTTCACACTTTCTATATTAGCGAGGCCACAGTTGGCGCAGTGGCTAGAGCACTCGCCTCCCACCAAGGTGAACGGGTTTGATTCCCGGCAGAGTCAGGCCACAGATTTTCACATTTGGCAATTGAGCTGGACGATGCTACTGATTGGCAGGTTTTCTTGGGGAACTCACAAACCCACCCCCCCTCCCCCAATCATTTGAGCGCTGCTCCATACTCACATCATGTCACCACACACACACAGAGAGACACACACACAGACAGAGAGAGAGAGACACACACACACGCACACACACAGTAAAACGCCTTTATAGCAACCCCTTTATAATAGGGGTTTTACTGTACAGTAAACCTCTTTATAAAGACCACCTCTATATAAAGACCCTGTTTTAGGGAACCGTGAGCGGTCTTTACAGAGAGGTTTTACTGTATTTGTTTTGTACCACTTGCATTGTGTGATTGGCAATGGCACAATTAACACTCAAAGAGTTGTACACCATGCTGACATTAGATAAAGCTAATCTCAATTTACAGACACTAAAGAACTTATGATCTGACTTTACTACAGCATGCTTATTCTGAGACATTTCTCAACTGAAGACAGTCTACTGACAGTGCCTGAATGTAAAGCTGCAGTACAGAAATACAACCATGTGCAGAGACTACAATCAGTACAATGACTAGTACAGCTCTTCTGGCAGTGTTGGCCAGCAGAGTATCTCTCCAGGCGAGTGACATACTCGACTCTGCACGTAGGCGAGCTAGTCATCATGAAGAATAAGAAGCTACCAGCCCAACTATGTCCCCAACACATTTCCATGTGAAGATGGACTTTGAATAGCACTGGAGAAAACCCCAGAATTATTGGCTCTGGCAACAATGTCGTGCTAGTCCACCAAGCCGGCTGCCATTAGCACATAAGATGTTCAGCACTCACATTTTTCAGGGTGAGCGTGTGGTTTCTTGGTGAACACGTTTATTTATTAATTTTGCAACATTCAAAAACATTTTAAGAAATTACAGTAACAGGCTATTGTACTGAGATTACTGTGTGAAACTTTCCGTCCCAACATTGAACGTGCATCAAGCTATTCATGTATTTGTATTTTATGCAAATGCCGTACAAGTGTTGTCTAAAACGGAATGTTAATCTCGGCAGTTAGGCCTAATTAGTTCTGTCTTAATCATAGTGTATTTTGTAGAATGTGAATTTTATTGGTGCATCCACACGTGTGCAATGTTTTTTTATTTTACATACATTTTTTTTGTGTAGGTCTATGTTGTTTTTGTCTCTTGGTACCACACCATTTTCTAACGTGTGAGAAAGAAACGCATCACGTTACATGAATTAAAAACTCAGATTAAATTTAATGTTAATTGAATGAAATTGCAAGTAATTTTCAGTATGTTTACTGCATCAGTGGTCAACAAAAGTGAATTATTTAAGCGAAGAATTGTCAAGATTAGCCAATAAGAACAGCACGAGTCTAAGAATTACGAACTGACCAGTCAGTTTTGTTTTTCATTTAAGAACATTTCAAAATTGTTTTTGCGACTGAAACGTAGATATTACAAAAAAAAAAAACTTTTTCCGCCAGTTTATTATCATCATAAAAGATTGTAATGTTTCTTCAAGGCTAGTGTCTTACGATATATGTGTGGCAATTTAAGTTGCTGTGGTCTCAGAGTTGCCAAAATATTGTCTCATGAAAGACGTAACAAATACCCTACTCAATCAATAAAATAAATATGCCTACCCCAACAGAAGTTTCTCATCAAAATAAACAACCAAGATTGAGAGAATCAAAATTCAAAGAAATGCAATTTTTCCCCAATTATCGATTCTCTTGATACCAGCAAGAATGGAGGGGAGTAGAGAAATTGAACGATCAAAAATTCTAGTAAAACCCTAGTAAAAAAACAATGTTTCATATTTGCATAATGTAACTTATGTGGTTAAACAACAATTATGGTTTATGCAGATAAACCTAGCCAACTAAAATGGAAATACGGCCGCATTCATTATTTCTTTAAACATGGGTACGTCACTGGAAATATGCAGTTACATGGTAATGTCAGTAAAACAATTACATTTGCACACAAAATGTTAGAATAGAAAGCAGAAACTAGTATAAATGTATTCAACACTGTTAGCACAACAATGGTTTCAATGCACAATGTGTAGTTCATATAATTGTGTTTCAAAACATGTTGTTAAGTTAGCATTATATTGCACAATTTTGATCTCCGATAAACATGGAATATTCGTATCTGGATATATAATTTATTGCTCTTCAAAATTCACGTAAAACTACATTGCTGTTTATGCCGGAAACAATGTTTATGAGTAACAATGACACATGCATCATCTTTCGTACAACACGGGCTCAAATACACTAACTTCTAGTGTTTGCCTGCACAGTGTATGACATAGCCACCCCCTGGTTTGTATGTGGAATACCACTTCGACTCACCAGAAGGATTTCATGGTCCCAAAGTTGGCATGCTGAGTCTTGTTCAGTGTATCCAAGACTAAGAGTTCTTCGGCACTGTTAACACTTTAGGTACTTTTTTTGCACATGTGACCAAAATATGAGCTAAATGTTGCAACCATTTCTCTTTTATTTCACTTATATATTGATAACCATTGTATATTTTGCAGGATTTTAGGTAAATCAGTGTCATATGTTCTCATGATTTTGCTGTTGTGTTTTCTGTATTTGTTTGGAATTTATTTTTAGCCACAGTAACATAATATTGTTGCTTTCTTAATAAGTTAACAAGTATTTTGCTAGATGGACAATTCAAATTTATCATGTAGAATCGTGAAATATTTATGGTCATGGCCTGTTAGCCAACCCACGATCCTATGATTCTTTCCTTCCCCACGTGTTTGGCTAGGTAGTTTCCAGAATGATTGCAGGTATGATAGTGTATGCTCATGGAATTGTGATAAGGAGAGTGAAAATACAGTGAAAGCTTGTTATAAAGAGTACGGTATATAACATTTTCTGCCCTATAACCACAACTTTATAGTCTTTATAATGCACCATCCCTCCATAATAAACGTAAAATTATTTGGATATAACAACAATCTGCTATAAAGACAGTTTGTGTAGCCATTTACAGTTGTTATATGAGATTCTACTGTACTTTGCCACCGTACTGTGATGAGGTGGCTTCCTTCTTCACCATCTTATGCTAAGTTAGAAACTTATGGGCAGTATCAAAATGTAAACAATAAAAAGTAACGTTATCCAGAGTTTGATGTCAACATTATTCTGCTGGAAGACTTCACTGAGTCCAGTTCCTGATTCCTGGGGTATGAAACACCTCAATGTACTTTTTAAATATTTTTTTTTCATTTAACTGTTTTGCTATGATTTCTAAATTCCTAAGAATACCCTTGTAAAATCATTGCTTTTGTAGATTCAGGATACTAAGGTATATCAAAATTAAATATTTCACATTGTAAGAATGTTGGAACATAAAAAGTTCCACGTACTAACTGAAATACTGAGCAGTAAACTCAATGGCGAGATAACATTAGACAAACAAACATTGAGGTAAACAAATGGGAGCAGTACCGTGCGTTGCTCATCGCCCTCCCGCATCCTGAAGTTGTGCTCAAACAAGGCGTACATGATGCGACCAATGCCAAAGGATGGCTCGATGACACTGGGAGTTATCTCTTCCACGTGGACTGTCTTCTGGTAGCTCTTCACAGCGAGCATGTCTCGTGTCAGGATGTAGTCCTTGCCATCCAGACTCAACACGTGCTTCCTGTAACACCAGTCATAGTCCACTACTGTGCGTCACACACAGCAACAGCAACACAACACACATGCCAGTCACACCACCTGCAGTGGCAATAACTATAACAGCCAATCCTGTCACAAGTAGAAAGTAGAAAACAGTCCTCATTGGCATAATTGACAATCTCTACCAGAAAAAAAAAATGTAAATCAATCCTGATGAAATTTGATCACAAAAACAAACTGGTACCGTATAAATACAGTTGGTACTGCAATTAATTTTTTGTTTCGACGTCTCAACATAAAAGTACAACCCCTCCCCCCCCTCTTTTTAAGAAGTATTTATTTTATTGAATACAAAAACCCCTTTCGAAGAAAATTATACCATAAGAAGGTTTACTTTCCCTTTTTATACAAATAATTAAGTTTGCATTGAGCATTATCCTTGGCATTCTCACATTACTTATTCTGTTAACATGGTTCCTGTATAATCTCTGGACCTAAACTTTTCTTTTACCACTTCATTCCTTAACTTTTCTGGAGACAGCCATCATAGATCTGTGAATTTCATGCTTATCACCTACACTTTTCTTTCTGCTGTTCTGTCCAAACCCCATGTTTTTGCTCCATATGTTACAATGCACATTAATTATGTTCTGTATAGTATTTCCTTGCTGTTCAATGGTACTACCCTCTTCCACATCAGGTCAGTCACTCATCTATGGAAAGCATCACCTTACTACTACTTCCCTGCTTCCTCCTTTACTTCCCAACATGTTTCCTAGATATTTAAAGATGTCATTCTGGTTAAGTTCCACTCCATCCAACTTTTACATTCTTCTTCACTCTGTTATCCTTTCTCAAGATAACCATCACTTCACTTTTTTTGACACTAAACTTTATTTCAAATTTTCTCACTTTGTGTGCCTAAACATCCAGCTGAATCTGAACTTCATTTTCTTTTTTTGTCCACCACTATCCTTTCTTCCAATTTATCCATGAATGACCCTTTCTAAAACTATTATAAACAGCAGTGGTGCTAAAGCACTTCCTTGCCTTGTACCATTGGTGATGTCAAACCATTCGGTCAGTCCCCTCCCTCTTAGTACTAAACAAGTCTGTTTTCTACACACAGAATCTTGACTATACCTATCAGACCTTCTCCAATTTCTTGCTCTCAGTGTATTCCATACGTTATGTCTCTCCTACTCATGTCTCTCTCAGTGCCTCCCACACTCTGACATTTCACACTGTTGTATGCCTTCTCAACATCCATAAGTACCATTACCATATCAGGGTCGCAGTGGCTGAGTGGTCAGATCACTACCTCCCACCAAGGTAATCCAGGCTCGATTCCCGGCGGGGTCTGTCCCCGGATTTTCACATGTGGGAATCGTGCCTGATGATGCCGCTGGTCAGAGGGTTTTCTCTGGGATCCTACCCGTTACCCCAACCCACTCATTCCAGCGCTGCCCACACTCACATCATGTCACCCCTCATCAGCGCTTAAGACCTAGACGTTAAGTCCTGACAAAAATCTCTTCATTTCACATCACCATAACCTTACCATACTGCCATCTCTTCTCAATCAGCGTATCTACCGCCAATGTCAGGTCTACTGCAGATCCTTTCGTTTAAACCCATAATACGCTGCTCCTCCCTCTATACTGTGTAGTTATTCAATAGTCTTCCTTCCTCTTCTATACTCTATTGTTGCCTCCTGTTAATTATTCATCATCACCTGTTGCCTGCCTGTTCTCTCTTCCTCTGTCTCTCCTGAATGTAAAGTATCTGTTCACTCCCACACATATCCTACTCCAGTATCCTTGTCCACTCTTCCAAATACACACTCCTCTTCTGTTACTGCTCGTTCTGCTTCTCTCTTCTTTCACTTATACAGAACCTCTTTATCAATACTAAGTGTTTCAAACAACTCCCTAATAAACCTATTTTTCTCTTCTACTTCTCTTTGTAATCTATCGTGCCACAATAGCATCTCCAATTTCCTCTTGTTTCATATATTTCCACACACACACCCTGTGCTTCTTCCTATTCAACTCCCTGTGATTAATCTTTCGGTACCATGATCTTAATTATATCCTCAAATTCTCTTTTTTTCTTCTTCTTTTAGCTTCCATACTTAAATTTTTCTAGTTTATCCCTACGTTTCACATTTTTCTTTCCTCTTTGGAGAGGGAAGGAGGACTAGTAGTCACATAAATGGAAAAAAAAAATCTGCTGTAGTTTTGGCCTAGCATGACAACACATGACGACTGCTGAATTAGCGTGTTTATTTTTTGTGTGAATTAAGCCCTCTAAGTACACTGCAAACCTTTCTGTACTATGATTACATGTTGCATTTTTATTACTAGATAAAGACAGCAAACACTTGTGATATTAAATGAACTTGCATAACTTGTGCTTGTAATGGCTTGAGGCATGTGAAAAGATACGGAAACTGCAACAATAAAATACAATGGCATTCAAACAGAATTACTTTATCGTTCAGTATGAGGCAAAATATTTCAAAATTTTGGAATATCGTATTTGCCCATGCCAGATGAGACCTGCACCCAATATTTTCAACATACTTTCAAGAAAAAATTTATTGTTTTCACTATACAGTTCCAATTTAATTGCCTTTTGTTCAAATCAGTATTTAAATTACATTTAAATACTATGTAAATTAAATTGCGACCGATGTCTTAAGAATTAAATTTAGGTGCACGCTAGCTTGGTGCCGCTTAGCACGATCTGGTGTGGCAAGATCGGCACATCTCAGTGGGCTGGCAGTCGCTAATGCACTGTTGTTTTCTTGGCTGACGGTAATGCTGCAGTTGCACATTTACTGCTTACAAGCTACAATCTGATATTGAAGAGTTTCACACTTATTTTTTTGTTACTATAAATCCTTCCAGCAGTCTGTCACGTACGATAGTCCCAACATTTCCAGGCCCTATTTGGCCAAAAACTTAATTTCCGCATGTGACCCACGCCCTGAATTTTCAATTTTGTTTTTGAGAAAAAATAAAAATATGCAGGTAATACATGAGTAAATACGGTACAGTACTGCAAAATTTTTTAACATAATAATACAGCACCTACTATGAACACAGAAGTGCAGAAAAACATAAAATATGCATTGCGTAAATACCGGTAAGTTTCTAACATTTAAATAGGTTGTTATTAATATATGCATATTCAAGACAAAAGCATCACTAAATATGACAACTCATCAGCTAGTACGTAACCGGCATGACAAATATGACAGTTGCAAGGACACGGTAGCACTGTTATTTTCTCACATTGTACTAGGCATGGGTGCAACACTTGTAAACAACAAAGGAGTTATTTTCGCGAGTCATATTTTTTAATCATAATATAGTAACACCCAAGCATTGTGCACACACTATTTTTGAATAGAAAACAGGGAAGGAAAGAAATTCCTAATGAATTTTAAGATGTTTATTGTCGTTTTCCTATGCTGTGAAAGACAACTATACCCTTTCAAATGGCAGAAGATCTAGATAATGTGTGCGTGATCCAAAACTAACAACCTTGATTTATGCATCACTTGTGCCACTTTTAACTGAAGTTTACTTCCGAATAATGCGTGGTCAGCTTATGACTACTGATAGCTACGGACTGGAAAACTTCGCGAATTCTATAACCTGCAGGCTAGAATCCATTCTACTATGCATACACAAGCCCAGACTATTTGTCCACTAGCTGCTACTCAGGGGAACAGCAGACAATGAACGAATAGATGGTGCTTGAGTATGCATAGTACAATGGATTCTAGTCTACATGTCATTGAATACACAAAAATTTCCAGTCCCTACTGATAGCTTGTCATCTGTTTAAGTTGTTTTCTTGCATGCTTCACTTTGCAGTGTAAAAAAAAAGTTTGTTTTGCAAAATAATAAATCGAGCTTGCAGCATGGTTTCCCCAAGTATGTCTCTACTACGCAACTGAATCGGCTGTGTGCATGCAAGTGCCTAAGTCTGTGGGTTAATGACTCGTGGAAAGTGACGCACAAGATTGCAACAAAACCAATTTTCTTCAAACTGTTTAAGTTTTTGACTCAAATTTTTTCACTGTTCGACAAGATTTGGTCGTAAATAAGAGGTGGTTTCGTGGTTTTAACAGATTACTTTACTGCAGGCGTAACGTGCTTCTTACAGGAATCGCTTCTTCTTCTCTGAGACTTTCTCCGGCATCTGCTGATCCTTCTGGTTAAGTTGTTTGATATGCTTGTGGAGGATAGCAGTGCGCTGTGGTGATTTAACGAAGCTTATAAACATAACCTGATTACGTTGTGTAAAGTGCCTTGCCCCACTACCCTATTGTATGGTGGATTTATTGAATTCTTTTTCTCTTTCTTATTACTGTTGGTGTGCTAAATGGACCTCACTACTAAGGTGTTGCCACGCCTCCAGGCTGCTCAGGTACCTCCGCAACTGTGTATGTGAGTGTTGCTGCTGCAGGCAGAGCAGAGACTTTTTCTTATAAAGTAAACTTCAGTAAAGAGCCTTGTCATACAAAAGTAGAGCCTGGCTTACCTGAACATAGACAGATCATACCAGCAGTTTTTTTTGTTTAATTTTATTCATGATTTAAACCTAGATGTTTTATTCAGTTTAGGCCTAATGAATTGTAATTTCTCTTATAATAATTCCTTTTATATTATAAATGAATATCTAACCGGTGAGCATCAATATTTAAACAGTGATTTTCAGTTAAGTCTATTTTCATAAATGTATAGATGTTTGTACCTCAAAAGTAATGAGGAAATTTTGGTTTATTTTAAATATTATTTTTGTGTGTTTAAGAAGACTCAAAACATGCTGGTGCTTCCAAAGTGTAAATGTATCCATCCGCATGTACCGTTTTTTTTTTTTGTTTAATTCCTTTTAGTCTCTGTAAACCAGATTTCAAAATATTGTAAAATGTAATGGGTTTTAATACGTATGTTTAGTTTCACGTAAGTTAGTCTTACAGTAAGTGAAATATAATTAAGAGGGTTTCTAGCCGCAGGCATATTCATCCGCGAACCTGGGGGGGCTAGCTCGTCGACGGCCATCTGCCGCTCACCCCAGTCTTTTCTGTGTCGTCCATGAGTGTAGGTCGGTGTTGTAGCGACCGCAAAGGGCGCTTCGCTAGACTCTGCCGGCATGAGTGTTGAGTTTGATAAGAGATAAATAGTTGTGAAAATACGACTCAAAATCATTTACAGTATAACCGAGTTATTTGCAGTCGCGAAGTTATAGATTAATCGCGGAACTTTGTAGCCCACGTGGTACGCAGTCGGCCAAACGCGGGAACTCTCTTAATAATACCACTAGTGCAAAGGGTTTATTTCGCAAAATAGGACGGTGGCTCACCTGGAAGTCCTTTGTTTTGTTATGAAGCTGACCTTGATATGTAACTGAACAGTGTGCGCTTTGGCAAAGTTTACGAAACATAATATTGTAGAAATCCAATTGTTGTTTCATCTACAAACTCTCGTAGCCCACAGTAAACCCTGAGTTGAGAGCATGTTCTACCGCGAGTGATGCCGAGGCACCCGAGCGCGTGTTGATATTGGACAGCATAAATCTGTACAATCACAGTTGAATCTCCTTCAGGATATAACTGAACCTAATCCAATTAAAGGGCAGAGTCTGTGATTCAGCGAGTATTTACCACAGTTGATGTAATTTGGGTGAAGTGGGCTAGGAGCCCGGAATCTTATTTAACTCGGGAATGAATACCTGTGGAAACGGTTCCCTGTGTAGCTGCCTGCAGGCATAGGCGGCCTGCTGTCTCTGTTCTAACGAGCTATTCTCTTCCTCCATGATACGCAACACAAGCTCTAGGTCATTAGACAATAAGAAGAGAAATGATGAGTTTAGCAGACTTCAGTAATATTTATATTGTAGCTTTTGAGGTACACAATACTGTTCACTGGTTCACAAATTTACAGGTCTAGTATGTCTCGCATAATAATTCCATTTTCTGACAGTTCTGAAAACTATCATGTGTACCATTTCCTACAGGAAAATACTTTTAATTTTGATGAAATGCATAGTTTGAAGGCCAGCCTAGTGTGTTTGTGCAAAATCACCTTTGGCAAAGGAAACACTATTTATTTCACAGGATGAGCTGTAAAAATAAATGCCAACACAACTGTCAAAACGTGGAATCCTTTTATGAGACAGATTACATTTTCCACAACATTTATGTAGATTTAACTAATCCTCAAGAGACACAAGGTGGTATTATTCGCGGGAGCATCGTGTATAAAGTAAACCCTTGATCTAACTTGGTAATTATGTTGTTAGATCGCCAATGTCATTAGTCCCAAGGTAATTAATTTTGACCCCTCTCCCCTCAAATTTTTTTTAAAAATCTTTTAAAGTGAGTTTTTTTCTTAAAGTTAACGTAGAACAATTACTGACTTAAAATAAGCATGTTTTTTTATTGAAATTATATTTTTGTATAACGAAAAGGTGTCTTCCAAATAAAATGGTAATCCATAATCCTCCGTGTGCCGTGACGGGTGCAGTTGCATGGGGCACTCGGCTCGGTCTGGTTGTGTAGGATGGTGGAGGGGAGAGCGGCCCGCTGTATGCGCGTCAGTGTGTGATTCATGGATTCATACTGCTTGCCTGACGCGGAGCACACACAGAAACAACAGAACAACTCTATTATGTACGTGAAATTATTCTGCAATGATTTAAAATCTTTCAGTATAGCCATTGAGTCTATTTTTTTAATTGCGCACAAACTACTACAGTGTGTCGTTATAAGATTTTAAGCAATACTAATAAAAGTGCTAATTGAAGAACAAAGGCGCTATTCACGTATAAAATACAGACTGCTTTAAATCTTAGGCCTATAGCAAAAATCATAAAACTATGCACTACGCACCAATTTAATGCTCTGTACTGAAAATAGAGGCAAAGTGGGTCTCGACGCGCTGGCTGCAGTCTTTCTTATCGCTACCCTGTTGAGTGAGCATAACCAAAAACAGTATCAGCCCACATGTAGCATAAGAAACTAGTTGTAGACCGTTTTTATGCTGCAGTGAATTCCACAGCCACATGCCTTACGTGCCAAGTGATCAGTAACACAGCGAAAGACAAGCTCAATTCTAATGCGCACAACCTGATGTGATGCTAAAGAAAAAAGAGAACGCCGGATTGTTTACTTGTTTGCTTCTTTTAAGTACTCGTCCTTTTTTACAGTGCTGTAATGAGGGGGGCGGGGAAAGTGTTGTCTCTTCACCCCTCCAACCCCCTGGGCCATCTCCAGACACGGAAACAAGGACGATGGCTGGAAGAACTTGTGTCTAGGCGCTTACACGATGACGCCAGCTTCAGATGTTTTCGTAACCTTGATTCAGGTACTGTAGCATTGCAGGACAAGGGTTTTTATTTGGAGAATTAATATCTTATGTGATCATAATTTTCTAATATAATGTTCAAAATTGTAATTTTATATCAGTGGTCTCGGTTCCAGAAAGGGAGAGTAAAGACGCAGTTATTTATTCCTGAATGTTCTGATAGGGTGTAATGTTTTTTGTTATGGCCAGGTGGCCTTGGTAGGAGGAAATAGCTTCGTTTTTCTTTTTGTATTATGGTTTTTTCCACGGGAGTTTTGGTGCCGTTTGTTGTTTTAATGCATAGTTTCTGACTGTGCTCTAGAGGGTTCTAGACAATGGAATGAATGATGAGGGTCACGCCACCGAGAACCAACCAATGAGAGCACGGCGTGTGGCGCCCCTTTGCCCTTCATTCGAGAATGTTTGCCTCCGTCATGTTTAATCAAAGTCGTGACGCGATCCGGACAGGACGTGTGCAGGGCTGCGGCCCAAACATTTTCATGAAATGAAGTTCGGGAGTGGAAAAATTTAACATGCACGGGTAGCACTGCAGTCTCTACTCTTTAACCTTTCTTTCGGACATTCTTGAACTCTACAAAATTCGTTTCCGCCAGTGCATGTAGGCCGCTAGGTGCAGAGAGCCAGGATGGCTACTCGTTCTTCTTCGCAGCGTGTGTATTCACCGTGTGCCAATTTTCTTACTTAATTTAAATGCCTGATATAGTGATGCTGTGTTTCTGCTTGTAACTTTCTGTGAACCGGATCCACCCTACTAAAACTGGAATAATGTATTTCGTGCTGATGTAAACCATAATCTAATAAATCAGAAGTAGTGGAATATAGTGAAGTATATTCTTTTGGGACGAACCTTTCTTTTAAAATTCTGACGGTGTCAGTGGAAATTCTAAATTTGGTCTACAATACAACATAACCTACAAAATTATTATCAGTAAATTCCGGAGTACATGACTACAGAACAAGAGATATGTTCCAGTTTGTAACCTTGCCTTTGGGGCTGGGTTATCATCGAGCTAGTTCACTGGTCTAGGAGGACTGGTATGCTACATTTGTTTATACCGAATGGGACACAGGTGCAATGTGGTAACGAGGCGCCACATTTGTTCACCCATCGTGGGCCTTTGGACCAAACGCTACAGAACGTCCGATATCGCAACCTCCCTTGCCAATCCCGCCCCAGCCTCCGCTGTCCGGCACTAACCCCTCCTCCTCTATACTTGTGGCACAGCTCTACACAGCTGTCGAGTCTCACCACGTGTCCTTGTCAAACACATAGTCACCATACAGCAAAATGTAACGTGAAACTGTTCGAAAATCTTTCTTCTCTGTTTGTCTATTTGGTAACAATAAACAATGTATTAATTTAGAGTTTTATTACCTAGCTTTCTGGTCTCGCTGTTCAGTACAAATTTCGTAATTAATTTTAAACTAACTTCCCGATGAACTAGATGCCTAAAACTTTAGACATAGCTCAAAAATGGATGACAATGTATAAGAAGGAAAAATTGTAATATATATATATATATATAGAGAGAAAGAGAAAGAGAGAAAGAGAGAAAGAGAGAAAGAGAGAAAGAGAGAAAGAGAGAAAGAGAGAAAGAGAGAGCGAGAGAGAGAGCGAGAGAGAGAGCGAGAGAGAGAGCGAGAGAGAGAGCGAGAGAGAGAGCG
>PNEQ01000148.1:61538-73741 GCA_003012365.1 Medauroidea extradentata
ATTGGAAAGGAAATTATGAGACACTAAATTCAATGCAAAGTAAGAGAAAATCAAACTGGTTGACCTTGACAACTTCCGCTCACTCTCTGGCTGGCTGGCGGCTGCTTATCTGTGACACGCAAGCACACACTGCATCCCCATGACGTGCCATATGCAGCGGTCGCTCACCTCAGCCCTCTTCCCTTGTAATATTGGTTAATAGCACGCGTTCCTCCGCCCTTTAGCAAGCCAGTTCTATAAATAAAACAGCTGTCAACTGTGTTAATGTAGGTGGGGCAACAAGGTCAGGCAAGATAATGTGTTTTGATAAGAAATGCATGACTCGCATATAAACTTTTTTTAATTTTAATCATTGAAAGTAGGCTGCATCTTAGACTCGATGGCGTCTTAGATTCGAGTGAATACGGTAATTTATCCCATAGTCTGATAAGATAGTCATTTTCGTAATTTTTGAAGCAGCCAGTACCGTGTTGTAAATGTCAGTGGAAGTGATGGGGTGGTATGTTGGCCTTTCAAATTGAGAAAAAAAAAGCCTTGAAATACTGGTCCTTATTTTCGTTTGTTAAGAATGCAATTTTACAGCGACTACCGTACATTTACTCGCATAATGGCCGCATCCTTGTTTTGAAATGATTAAAATGGTATTTTAAAAAATTCGCATAAAGGCCGCACCAGTATTTCTCAGTAGGCTACGCTGCCTTGGCCACCCCTGAACAACACAAAAACAGAGTTCAAAGCTCCCGTTACTGTCAACAAGGCATCGCCATCTGTGCCCGCTAAGGGTTTGAAAGGGGAGGGGGAGAGGAAGGTCACGGGATGATGCGGAAACAATGGTAAACGCAGCGGACGAGTGGACCTGCAGTCACATCTACCTTCTCTGTTTCACACTCCACTTGGGTGGTCACGGAATGACCTGGAGGGGGAAGGGACGTGAGGTAGTGGTGGTGAGAACGGAATGTTCTGCAGCAGATGATGACTCACTGCGCTGTTGCCAGCTAGTCAGCTTGGAATACAACCCAGCGCTGGCGCCTGGCGGCCCTGCCGGCAGCCGGCACGCGGCACTACATGTGCACGTAAACACACGTTAAGCCAGCTGGTCATCGGTGAATCTCCGCAATATTAATTAATGTTAACAAGTCAGTCCTGTTAACAAATGCAAATGCAACTTTTTTCGCCACATAATTTTTTTTCAACTTTTTTTAAATCATCTCATTATGGCCGCACCCCATTTTTTTGGGGCAAAAGTTTGGTCAAATATGTGCGGCCATTATGCGAGTAAATACGGTATTTGTTGCTATTTGGTTTGAGGCAATCACGCCATGCAGCAGCAGCAGCCGACGGCCATACCGTGCCAAGACACTGCGGCAGAGTGACTGAGTTTTGAACTATACTGTGGCAGCCGAGTTACGTCCCCCGCAAACTTACTTTATGTGTTGATTGTGAAGGGCACAAGCCAACATTTGTAAATAACACATGATTGAATTAATACAAAACGTTAATACTGCCTGTTGTAACAAGTTGATGCAATTTTAGGGCACTTTTTTGTTTTGGGGGGTCAAAATCGACCAAACTCGTTGACAGCGAGGTCTCGGCAATAGCGAGGTTCGAACCAGGAAACGTAACACCTTGTTATAACGGGACTTTACTGTATTTAATACAAACTTCTAAAATAAATCAATGTATGACGTCCTGTCTGTAACTAGTATTTTGCAACTCTTGGACCAAGGCATCATACAGAATTTCATACAGAAATACAGGTATCACATTGTTTCATTTCTCATTTGACAGATGGAGTTGAAAAATCCATGGTGCAAGAGGAATATCACATGCTATGACAAATATTGCTATAGCTTGAGAAGCATTATCTTGATTTTGATGTAGTCTACATTTTAGGGTATTTGGAGTATTTTTCGTAACTATGCTGTACAGCAAATTTATTTTGCATCTTGCAGAAACTTTCCTGTTTAAATATTTTAAAGCTGTTTTTAAACTATATATTCTCAGTCATTTACTAACAAAAAAATTGTGTGTACAACTACCATTCCTATTACTCAACTTTTTGAACTTTTGTCAAAGTTTCAATAATACAAAGTTTGATTATTACAAAGAGGCTATATCTGGGTCCCTTCAGGTTTGTATTAAAGAGTCCTGACTATTCCACCTTCCCATTCCTTTCAAACCCAGTTTCACATTACCAACAATTTCACACATAAATAATGAATTCACAAATAAATAATGCACAGTAATACTCCTGTATAATGACCCCTTTTATTACGACCACCTCTCTGTAATGACCCTTACCTCAGAAAGCAAAATAGAGGCTTAAGACCCTTACCTCCGGAACAGCAAAATAGGGGTTTAACTGTACAGTAAAACTCCTTTGTAACGACCCTATTCTCTGGAACTGTATTTCACAATTTCAAAATCAGATGGCTAATATTGTGAGAGCTGTGTCTCGAGTGTACATAGTGTACTGCCATATAGCCATAGCCTATCCAGCAATGTGATTTAAGTTTTAATAATGGCCCAAAAATTCTTTAACCCATTTTTTTCCAAACAAAATTAATTTTGACATCAAATGTATATAATATTTCAGGGTATTACAGTAATTTATAAATGTCTGAATGTTGAAAAAGTTCACACATTTTCTTACAAAACATTTGATTTTTCCACACGAAACCCCACTAAATGGCTCTGTGCAGTTGCCAAACGTAGATCAGTGCTCAGTTAATAACTTTTTTGGTGGGGTGGGGGGAAAGCACATATTAGTTGTGTTTAAAAATCTACCTATTAGACAAAATAAGTATTTAATTTGAAGTAAATACTTTCACCTCCAAAACAATGAAACAAACAGTTAATCATAAAACACATTCCAAAGTTTTGGATAATTAGGATCAAATTTGACCAGTTGAGATTTTATGAAGCCTGCAGTTTTACAAAACCATTCCCTAGATGGCCTAGAACTCTGACATTTCACAACATAGGAGCTATACTGTAAAGGCCTACAGAAATTTCAGTCAATAACTGGAATACTTAGTTCATTATGATTCTTACACAGGAAACAGTGTAATTAAATTTTTAAAAATATTTACTCAATCCACCTGGTACGATTAAATAAAGGTGACATTTCTCAAGAAGCAGCAGCAAGTCATGTAAACCAGTACACTCACCCATTATCTACGAGGTTCTTGTCAAGTTGCAGTACTGCATCTCTGTCCATGGCTGACAAGTGGTCCATCACAAGTTTCGCATCCTTCTTGAAAGCCTTGCCCAGGACACCCTTGTTGGGCTGTACCTCTGCAACAACCAACACAAGCTGAGCAGAAATGTTATGGCAGCTACTGCCAACTATCACTGGCTACAAACACTTTCATAAGAACTGTAGAAAGCTACATGAGGCTCGTAAAGGAAACTAAGCCAAGACACGGTGACTGTGAAAATGACAGATGGGGTTGTGGCAACATTGCACGAGAATGTCAAAATTGCCAACAATCTTGGCTGCCCTTCCTTTGTGTTTCAAGAACAGATCTTTTGCTACAGATAATTGACACAATAAAAAGAAAGAATGGTACATCCAGGAGAATTGTTTGACCATCACACGACTACAAGAGTAGAGGGAGGCAGAAGCAACAAAGAACTGTGATTTACAGTACATACTCGAATCTAAGACGCATTGATTGTAAGACACATCAGCATTTTTGGGAAAAATTTTGGAAAAAAAAGTTTACACTAATTTTATGATGTATCTTGCTATTCTGGAATTTCTTAAGCAAAATATTGGTAGTGGTAACTAACACGACGCAACAAAACCTGTTTAAAGAAAAAATATTCAATTAAACATTAACCTTTATGTGCACCAATGTGCACTGGCGAATTGAAAATCCTTGCCTTTTCATGACTTGCCCTGAACTAGTACCGTGTGATACAAAGGCTCGTTGTAATCTACATCCCTTTCAATTTTATTAGTTCACTTGTTACCATGAATCCACCATTTCGTTGTGCAGCAAGAAAATTTTTCACTTCTTTTTCAATTTCTACGAAACTGCCACATTTCAGCCCTTGAAAGTCCTTCCTTGAATATTTGAATGCAAGTATTGCACGAAAATCTTTACTACAACGAAGGACATTACAACAGTTAATTCCAAAATCTGAATCCGCTTCTTTGTTTCCATTATTTTCTGCTGCAGCATATTCCTCTCTTGCACAAATGCATAAAGCAACTTACACAATAGGACCGCCAATCGCCCCAGAAGAACTCTCCTGCCTTAGAAAGGAAGAAGCAGCTTATGTGCCAATTATTCTAGCAGGTGAGTATACATCAACCTACCCATATTTTAAGGGAAAGAGACTCCACCCCCTTTGTCAGTATACACAAGGCAGGCCCAGGCGCTGGCTCCACAATGGGAATCTACTCTCCTTAGGGGCGTAGTCTGACTCGAACCTCAGGCAGAGCAACACTCTCCCGTACACTAGTCAGGCTAACTTCTAATACTTACCTGAGGGGACCAAAGTATCACCAAGTACCCTTTCTACGCGACAGAGGACATAGGTCACTCTTTTGTTACAAATACCAAGTACAGTCAGTATTTGTAAATACTGCCAGCATTGACACTGTAGCAGTCAGTCATCAAGGTTTGATCCCTAGCAGTGTTAGTTAGGATTTTTCCAAGTTGGAATTGTGCCGACAATGTCGTTGGTTGCTGGTTTCCTAAAGATCTCCCATTTCACCAACCCTTGTGGTCCTGTACTGCTTCATACATATAACTCATCTCCCCCCCCTCCCAAATGGTTCTCAAAACCGTAGACCATAGCTTTTAAGAGCCCTACAAATCCTTCCACTCATAAAATGCTGTAGGCTATTACTAGTAAATGTGTTTTTGAGATACTAGCAAAATAAAATTCAACTTCGTGTTATATTTATGATATTCTCCATACATATAGAGAACTCAGAAATACATTAACGTTACTTAGCTAGGAAAATAAAAATATAACGATGACAACCACAACAACAATACAATGACTAATTCATATTTCACCTTCTTTGCATTTGACACTTAAACGATATGCATTTTCCTTTTAAGTGATTTTTCATGTTTGTAGTATTGTAAGAAGTCTCACCACGGGAAATTTTGGAAGAACCCAAATTGCAACTTGCATAATTTTCGTCATTCTCAGATATGCTGAAATATTTACACACTTCACTCATTTTCTGTCCCAATGAACAAAAATGCACTTAAAATCTTTGATATAATTCAGACATACGAATATCACTTTTATTTTTACCAGAATCCAGTAAAAATTTTGAAAGTATTACGTGCGGGAACTGTGAAAATAATCCTTCTTTACATAAATGTGTTCTAGTTTTTTTATAAGATAGGCAAAGAACCCATGCATGCCTGCGTACATGACTAGGTGCAATGTACAGGCGGTTATAAAAACTCACGACTTTAGTCTGGAGGAGAGTGAAACTGTAACACAATTTATTTAAATAGTCATTCGAGTAAAATATACTTGCGTCCCATATGTTAACCCAGTTTATTGCTGGGATGCATTCAATCGCAACCTTCCTAACCTCTGATGATCGATCGAGAATACCTACTTAACTACCTTGTATCTGTCAAGCAGATGATGCGACAGCTCCGGAATTGTTGGATCTGGCAACGCTGTCATCCTAGTCCACCAAGCCGGCTGCCATTGTTATTTTGTGAACACATTCATTTATTAACTTTGCGACATTCAAAAAACATTTCAATAAATTATCGTAATGGGTTATTGAATTGTGATTACTGTGTGAAACTTACCGCCCCAACATTGAACGTGCCGCCGAGCTGTTCATGTATTTATACCTATGTTACCCAAGTGCCGTAAAAGTGTTGTCTAAAAAGGAATGACAATATTTGCAGTTAGGCCTAGTTATTTTTGTCGTAATTGTAATTTATTTTGTTGAATGTTATGTTAGCGTGTCTACATGAGTGCCATGTTTTTATATTACGTACATTTCATTTGAGTGTAGGCCTATATTGATTTGTCCCTTGGTACCACACCATCTTATAACATGTGAGAATAAAACATACCTCATTGCATGGATTTAAGAAGATGATTAATTTTAATGTTAACTGAATGAAATTGCAAGTAATTTATAGTATATTTACTGCACCAACGGCCGAAAAAAGTGATTTATTTATCTAAGTGATGAGTCGTCAAGGTTAGTCATAAACAGCACGTGTCTAGGAATTACAAACTGACCAGTAAGTTTGTGTTTTATTTAACATATTTTGAAACCGTTGTTGCGATTGAATGTAGATGTTACAAAATAATCTTTGCATGCCAGTTTATTATTGTCAGAACCTTCAAGGTTAGTGTATTAGGAAATATGTATGGTATTTTAAGTTGCTGTGGTCTCCAAGTCGCAAAAATATTGTCTCGTGAAAGACGTAAAGCTTAAATATCCTACTCAATCAATAAAATAAATATACCTATCCCAATGGAAGTATCTTATCAAAATAAATAAATGGACAATTGAGAGAACAAACATTTAAAGAAATGCATTTTTCCTCGATTATCGATTCCTTAGATACCAGCAAGAATCAGGGGAATCCAAGAATCAAAGGATCTAAAAGCTCATTCCTATTTTCTATGTATAGTATGTCGATATGTGAAACTCTTCTCTGACATCTCGCAAAACTTCCTAATAGTTCCGTTTTCCCTGACCACTTTCAAATTCCCTGACTTTTCTCTGTTTTCCATGTTTGCCTGGTCTGTGGCTGCCCTGTTTCTTCAAAATAAATCATCTCGACTATACGACCCCGGGAACAACAACCCTCTCGAAGTAACTGCCATTTTTCCAGGAACAGTGAAATATTGAAAAAAATTTGCTTAAAAAAAAAATTTCATTCAAATAAAATAGCAGACTAAGGTGTTGCATTTATTATGGCCACAAATGGTTGCCGTTGTTTCTCGAAAACTGTACTGCCGCACACGGGTCGCCGACCGGCCGGGGATGGAAAGATACATTCGGGCCGGCTCGAATGCATCTTTCCATCCCCCGGCCGGTCGGTGACCAGTCCGTTTCTTTCCCTTAACACGCCAACCACTCTAATAAGGCAGTTCGCTCACCCCTTTTTCATCATGTGCGCGCCGTAACTTTTTGCCACTGATTTCTCATGCCCTTGGATACGGTAGGCTGTCTTTGTGCCTGTGATGCTATGATTATATGTCGTGTTTATTTAAACTTTATTACGTTTTCCATTTTAACTAAAATTTATTACATATAATTATTATAATGCCATTTAAGGATGTAAACACAGTAATGTTTGTAAATAATTATTCTTTTAAAAAGTGAAAGCAGGACAGTTCATAATTGACACTACCAAACTTCGGGTGCATGTCTCATATATGCATGGCATAGGGAAGTACGACACTTGACAACAATGCGTCTGGTGTGTGTTACTAGCCCACACGTGCGCTTGCGCCCACACACACGCAATCAGCACGACTGTAAATAACAGCTGTGGATACACTTGTATACGTCAGTGAAAAGAAAATGTAAACAGCATTGTGTAGGTTTAAAGTTGTTCTGTGAATGTGTTACCCTAGTTTAATAAATTTGATCTACATTTTGATGTTTGTAATTGTTTACCATTGGTGAATAAATTCAAATTGATTATCAAATCCCTCTCCATGCATATTGGTTAAGTGTGTAAATAACTCATGCACAGAGTAGAATCATTATACAAGCAAATTATTTTCACACAGCCGGCCGAGCTAGAGAAGTGAAAGAAATGCAAAACAAAGGGAGTAGTGTTATTATCACGACCCATCTGCTGAGCGAGCAAGCGTCAGGAGCTGTCACTAGGTAGTGGTCAAAAGTGGCACAAGTCAAGCAGGTTAGACACATTGTGTATGTTGTTTTTGAACTAACCAGTTTCCATATAGGTCCTTGCGCACACAAATTACGTAACATGTGTGGTCGCTCGCTGCCATGACAAGGTCCCAGGAGGCAAACAGCTTTATCAAAACGTTGTTGTACCAACTAGAATTACCGTTGCCGGCAAAGTTTGTGCCTAATATGTCGAAGAAAAGTCTTAGATGTCAACCATGACATACACTCATCCTAATGAAATATTTTTACTATTTCAATCAACAACATTGCGACAGTACCTAGTAAATAGTTTCGAAGCACCGACATTGCTGACAATTTACGTTGCGACGATATTCATGCTTGATGTTGAGCTACAGAAAGGTCGCATATGCACATCCAAAGTAACATTTATTCAAAATAGGTCATTATATTGAAAAAATATTACTATTTCAATAAACTTTGCTACGGAAGTCGCATGCAGAAAAATATACGTTAAGGGAAGGGCAAGGAGGGGGGGGGGGGCAAAATAAGCCGCTATCGATTTTACGAAAGTAGCGATTTTACGAATGCGATGAGAGGAACCGTGAGTATTCGTAAAAATCGGAGGTGTAGTGTATGAGTTGTATACAATCATGTCAAGAATATGAAATAAAATTTCTCAAACTACTTGAGTGATTCACGAGGGGTGTCCACAAAACTTACCTGCACGTCACAGACACGTTTCTGTTTTACTCGAGAAAAGTGATAGGTTTCTGAACAAGCACACAGTTCCTACAGTTTCTCTTCTCTATTGTTTTTAATTCACACTTATGTTTTTTTACAGTGTGTGTATGTTGCGCCTGTCATGCCACTTTTCTGCCAATATGATTTGTGTGAGAGATACAGCACATTCATTTTTCACCACTCTCGAAGGAAAGGTTGGCACATATTTTCTGTTGCTCAGACTGTACCACAGGCTCTAAGTTTTATTTTCCAGTAAGTACTGGCAAGGGGCTGAGCTTGTACAGACATTGTCTGTAAACAGGCAATGTTTTTGCAAGATATGGAGTAAGAAGTGTCTGGACAACGGAACCAAAATACCTAGATTTGCATCAACATCAATATCTGTTGTGGCATCTGTGTATATTAGAAATGTAACATCAATATCAGTTGTGGCATCTGTGTATATCAGAAATGTAGAATGTAGCCAGTTTCACAACCACAAATCACAAACAATTTGAATTCAAATCTATGACATTTTGTTGGAACGTACTGTTTGAATGCCAACAACTCTTTACTAACAACAATACTTTCATCAATGCAAATGTTCTTGCGTGGCACAAAAACTACGACTTGCATTTAATTTTGTTGATTCTACTGTGCAACTTATTTTGTACATATATCACCAACTGTTTGATTCAGAAACAAAACGGAGAAGTCAAAATAATAGCAGGAAACAATTTTGAGATACTATTTTGCCGAACGTGGGTATTGACAAGCAGACCAGTAATCTTTCAGTTGATTTTTGACAGTGTGGTCCATTAGCATACAGAAAAAAAAACTGGTTTTTTTCTCTCCCCCCCCCCCCCCAAGTTTGGAATGTTTCACATTAGCATTATTGACGACAAAGGTAAAATATTTGTCCATCTCACAGACAATATGTTCAACCAAATCATGATCAAACATTTGTTTAAACATCTCCAATTCACTTGGATTTTCAGATAATTCAATATTATCTGTAATTCTAGATGTTACATCATCAAACTGCAATGTTTGTGGTGAAATTTCACTATCATTTTGCCACTGAAAAGTACGAGTAGCATTACTGGAAATGGAAGTGTTGTTTTATGTCCTGACCTCGAGATGGGTTTAAATTTCTGCAGCCTGACAATATTTGTGAAGTTCACTTTAAGATTCTGAAATATTACTGTTGCTACCATCACTTGCCGATTCCAAGTTTGCTTTATTTCTCGTAATTCCTTCTCAGTTTAGCACGCTTTTAATTTAGACGCCATGGTATATAAAACACTTTACATATTATGGAGGTAATTTCGTAACGATGGCAGAAAACAACTTACTGTTCACATTTGGAACTAACTATCACTTACAAAAAAGTCACAGCAGTTTTATGCAACTATTGTTTGCTATCGCTTCACAGTAGTTGTATTTCATACCAGAGAGGTGGAAGCAGCAAACACAAATAGAGTTTATTCTGCTAAGTGACATTCATCTGTAATTTTAATGCAAAAAAAAATTAAACCAGCCACATTAGAACAATGAAAAACGGTTACAACTGAAATATGAAGATGGCAGCGGCATTTAAAGCTTAAATAGTATTCATAAACTAAATCAACGAGCTTGCTTGTCAAAACTAAGTAAAAAACTTAATTACGCGAGCATGCTCTAAGCGGCAGTTTATCCTTTCCTCATAAATATACATCCAAGCTTGCGAAAGGTTTAATGTGTCTGTTGTGGCACTCTGTCCAGGCTGTGAAGAGCTAACTGTAACATAGTACTGAAGATGTCTCATACACACAGCACACACAAAGTTCTTGAGGGTTCATACATCACAGCCAAGTGATACATGTCATATGGTCGCAAGCGATATGATGAGTTGTTTGGCCGCAGCATGTTTGGGAACATGCTGCACAGAACCAGGCATCTGAGTCACGCTGTTGCTATTGGCGTGAAGACATCTTGCAGTTGGAGTGTTTTAGCAATGTCTGGATATGGAATCTATAGGATGTTTTAGGTAAATTGTCGAACTTAAGGATGTTCCAGTGTGGAAAAATCGTAATTTTATAATTGTACAAAATAGGGTTAGTTTTGTAGACACTACTTGAGAGTACAATTTCCTCTTACGAAAGAAATTTAGCTCAGCCAGTTTTTCCATAATATCAGTTCGAATTTAAAATGTGCATATTTTTACTTCATGCAAAACTTGAAAACCAGTAAACATAATGAAATGGAAAAAATCACATCAAAACTACATGTCACAGTCTACGGCTTGAAGCATATAAAAACCCTTTACAACTTTTCTTAAATTTGCTAAATTTTTATTACTTTTAAAACTTTTTTTAAAAATACAAAATGTTTATGTACAGGGTTTCTATATGTTTCAAGCTGTACACTGTGGCATGTAGTTTTGATGTGATTTTTTTCATTTCATTATGTTTATTGGTTTTCAAGTTTTGCCAGTACACGGATAACTGCCACACATCACATCTGTGATTTGCGGGTTTAAACTCCAAACGCTGGGTGTTACGGCATCCAATCACAGACCACATAGCAGAGATGTAGGTGCGCACGTAAGACACTAAAACAAAGTGCTGCAAAAATATTTTCGCGAAAACTACCGGGCCCTAGTTATAGGTAGTAACTAATACACCATATAAGTAAGACAGAGAGAGGAGAAAAAATGAAAAATGAAAAACCAAAGCAGTTTCAATTTGGAAGAAAGAAAGAAAAAAAAGTGTGTCTGAATTAAGATTGTCCATACAACTCATGAAATAAAAAACATTCTGCCAAGCCAGCCTTCTTCCGCTTGTTTCCAGTCTCAGAGTTGCTTCTTCTCTGCTGTACCTAATCTCTCACTCATAACTCAATGCCCCTTTCCATAGACTATCTTTCAGCACATTCTTCCAATCCTCTCTGTAACTATCAATGCTAGAGGCGCCTTCACATCTCTGTTCCAACTACAGTAGAGCCCTGATTTAACAAACTCAGGAATAACAAAAACAACAACTTAATGAGAGGATTTTTCGAAACCTTAAAAAAATAACAAAAAATGTATGAAATATGTAACTAAGTAACTTTGATAAAATAGAATATATTTTGTAATGTTAGTCTGTTAAAAATACTATCACTGGCTGCTGTATATCCTTATTTCTCCGTAGGCAATATTAAACCATCAATTGAGAAACAGAAAAAAATTGTTACAATTTATTGAAAACTTTGGTCGCGGGAGTGACTTAGAGATAAGCATGCGCGACCGAGCGAGTGACGCTGTGTTGCGTAACAAGCACACGCCTAGATCCTTCCTTACAGCGGCAGGTGGGTGAACAAGCATCTAGGTACTGTGACGTGCACTGGCACGTAGCACTTAACTTGGCCTCTTATCATACTGTAATTTCAATTTTTTTTTGTCTTAATTAATGTTTTTTTTTTGTAATAACAAATTAAGTAGTCCAAATTAACCAGGTATAAGGATGTATACGGCGGGATCCAACCTATTAATTGGGGATGCGAGTAGAGAAATTTACATTAAAATTTTCTTTTTAATTTTAAATTTAACTTTAAAACAAGAGAAAAGCATCGAATTTTACATGTCAATTTTATTGGATTTATGTCGTGTTTGGACTCA
>PNEQ01000148.1:73841-85404 GCA_003012365.1 Medauroidea extradentata
TAGCTTGCTTCTCCTGGAATAGGATTTATGTGGCAGGCTAGTAGTAGTTCTCTTGCTTGGAAGCACGTACAGAGAAGTGCTGGCTTTTACAATTTCAAATAAGCTCGGAGCTAGCCAGTGCTTAGATAGATTTATCTGGCAGGCAGGTCAGAGTTCACTCGCCTGGAGGCACGAACAGGGACGTGCTGGAATGCGGGGATGCTGCAGGGCGTTTCTCGACCGACGTGGATGGTAGTATTGTGTGCAACAACACTAAAAAGGTGGTGATCCGCGACAGATTGAGAACGCTGCACATCCCCAATTAATAAACAAATGAATATTTAGCTGGGATTATGAAATGAAATGCTTTATAAATTTAGCAGTATCTATGTTACGTACAATTTTTAGATTATAAACGTAAACTAACCAGCTTTTTAGGCAAGTTGGATCCTGATGTATCCCTCCGCCGCTCGGCCGAGTAAGTCCGTGTGTTCGCCCAGGAAGTTCAGTTGTGTTTTATCGGAGCCCGTGACCGGTCGCCGTGATATGGCCGGCTAAGTTTTAAGTTTTTGTTTGTCTGAGTTGTTAATCAGGAAGTTCAGTGGTGTTTCATCGGAGCTCGTGACCGGTCGCCGGGATATGGCCGGCTAAGTTTTAAGTTTTTGTTTGTCTGAGTTTGTTAATCAGTGGCAGTTGTGTTTCATCGGAGCTTGGACTCGGTCGCGGAAAGATGGCAGGCTAAGCCTTTCGTGAATTAGTTGGGGCGTCATGGCGGCAGGGAGAGGACGTGTTGGACGGGGCAGAGGGGTTGTGAAGCCTAGAGGACGAATTCGGGAGTAAAGTGGGCGGTATTGCCTGCGATGCTTGGTTGTTCATCATTTTTCATTAGCTAGTTAGGTTATCTAAGTAGTATTTGCCTGGGCGAACACTCTAGACTGCGGCAAGTTGAACACTTGCATCACCCGTTTATGTTTACGTTTCGAAGTTGAAAAGGTTACAGAAATGTGTTTAAGTGGTTAAACAGTGAGTGTTCAATGTACAAGTGAACCATTAAATAGAAAAAAAAAACTAAACGGAAACTTTTTTTCTTCTTTTTTTTTATATATGCCCACTTAAATGTTTTCTCTCTGAGCGGACACCGTTTGAAATACTTAACCTCCAAAATATATAAACAACAGCACGTGACGGCGAGAAGTATCAGGCCCCGTCACATTCTGCCGCCCCAAACAGGGACATCATAACCTCCAACATCTAGATAAATAACAACACTGCAACAGAATAGACGAGAGAGCAGCGGCGCCCGTTACAGTACCCAGTCCACACAGTGCTGCGGTGGATAGTACAGGAACTAATTTACAGATAGTGCTCCAAGTCTCCGTCAGAATACGCTGTAGTTCTGCGTGCTTTACTGATTAATTCTATTACAGATTGAATGCAGTAATGTTCAGCGCATCCAATGACAAAACCAGCATATTTATAACAGATACGCAATTATGTCATTTACGCAGACATTTTACAACAAATTTATTACCATAAACAACTTGTTTCGCAGATACTAAAAAAACTCTAGAGTGCAAAGTATTTTTAGTGAGCAGTACCAACCAGTTTGTTGCACGAGCAATACTACTACAAGCTACAATGGCCGCCGCTGCCTCATGTATTAATTATTTTACAGTTGCTTCGCAAACTTTTAACTCTGTTTTCATTACAATTTTTTTAAAACAATTTTCATGGGAACTTCCTGAATTTTGTTAGAGGAGCGGGCCGGAAAGAGATTGAAATATAGACGGCTCAGCTGTGTTGGCCATCACTTCTCACGTGTTAAGGGTGCATGGGCGGCCTACTCACTAGCTCACAGAGCGTTCTACTGGAAGTATTTAAAGTTAGTTTTTCCATGGCTGTGGCTTACCTATTGATGCTGAATGCGTTGTGGTATTGTGAGCTAACAGAATTTTTAATAATAACCTTAAATTCCAACGAAACATGCCCAAGGATTTTTTTTTTTTGTTAGGGTGGTGGGGGGATGGTGTAAAAATATATTAAGTCAGGTTTAACTAAACCTCGATTTAGAGTAAACATTTTGGGTCCCATGGCATTTCATTAAATCGGGGCTGTATTGTACTTCACGTCAGTGATTATTTAATACACTGGTAATTAACTGGCATTCTGACACTAAACGTGTAATGATGAATGATGGATGTTCATGTGCTTGTTACACAGTGAGGTTTAACCCTTCCCTTACAAATTAAATTGCATAGTTTTCACCTAAAAGCACTAATTTTTTACAGTTCTGATAGTGACAACTAAAGCTGATGTCATTGCTTGAATAGATTATTAAACTTGAGTTAAGTATATTTTTAGCAAGAAAAGCACTCTAAACCCGAGTTAAATCAGGATAATATTTGTATGTTAAAAACATTAGCCAAAGTTAACCCAGGACAGTAAAAGAAGGGGTTAAACTATCCGTAAAAATTGTTTTGAAGAAATTGGAAATTTTGCAGCGACTTAGCAATCTGATGTGGCATTATTTAACTCCCATGGCTGGCAGAAAAAAAACTGAAAAATTAATCTTGACATAGGCCTGTTAAAAAACCTTAAAATACAGTGCTGGAAAGACAAGTGCTGCAATTATCAGAGCCCCAAACAAGAGCGGTCACAACTCTTATATTTTACATACCTTTAGGCTAACATGTACTATAAAAAAACAACATTGGACAAAAGGCGTATGATGTAAACAAACACCCTCACTTGGCTGAATGCACACTGACCCCCCCCCCCCTAATTTCCTCGAACTTGTGTAGCGAGCATGTGACCACCAGAAACGAGATATTTTCCTGGGATAAGTCTGTAGACTGGAAAAGTACAGTGCACAAAAAATTAAAACCTCTTCCATTTATGTCTTTTAAACAAGCACATTAGTGGCTTCTTTATTGCACAACAGCATAACTCCAGACTTTCATCAACACTATCTGTATCTAAGTGAAAACTACTAGCAGAAAGTTAAATACGGGCAGGAAGAGTCTGGGTGGCAATGATAATAAAAATTTACTATACAAGGGAGTAAACATGGAGACTGAGTGCGCTAGGTCAAAGCCCTCTCACACACTACTAACGCATCACTATCTGCTCAAAATCCATGTTCATTGGCTGGGACGAACAGGCATGATTCCAACTGGCTGAACTACGCACTAATAAGTTTGACGCTGCTGTACTTTCCTGCTGCCATGCCAGCTGTAATTGCACGAGTCAAAGGAGGTTTAGAAATACCAAAATTCATTGCGACCTAGGTAGAGTAATACCCCACATTATGAAAGGGTTATGTTCTGGAAGCCGTTTTGAAACGAAAATTTTTCGTAAGTTAAATTGCAGGTTAGACACCTAAAAAACTTTGCAAGAAATTAAAATCTTTGAAAGTATAATGTTTATAAATGAAGGATGTACCGTAAAAACACTTCTGTTCATCTTTTTACAAACGGCCAATGATAAAAACTTTTTAGCCAGGAAAACTTCATAAAAGGGTCTAATTCCTGTTGTTTTTGTAGACGATGTAAACCTATTCAACTAATTTTTTAATAGGGAAATCTTATTAAGTGGGAACTTCTTTACTGGGTTTTACTGTAATTTCCCTTTTGTTTTATTAATGTTGACGGTAGCAATCCAAGACACTTGATGATGTCAACACACTTCTCACCGGAACATTTATCTACCTTGTTGATTATTTACAGGCGCTCTTCAGTTATACTAACAGATTTTAAAGGCTGCAACATCTTTACATCCAAAATTATAAAACACATTTCTGGTGCTTAAAAATTAAAATAAGCCACTTGTAAAAAAAAATTGAAAATGTAAAAACATTAACAAGATACATACGATAAGTAACCTGTCATAGTTAGCCTAGTTCTCTCAATCACGTCACAGGGTTTCCTGATTACCGCTGATTAACCAGATTGAGGTCAAATACTTGCAAGAAACTAGCCTGGTGCACTTCATACATGCAACATTTACTCAACCCCGATAATCCAGTGACTTTTCGTAAGTCGTATTGTCACATGGACGAGGCGGTCGGCTTTGTTTGGAAGTGCACAAAATGAGGGAACAAAATTGCCTCCAACGTATTATAATTATTTTTACTAAACATTTTATTTTAATTAGAAATGAATGTATAAGATAGGCATGTATTTACATGTGAGTGTAAATAAATGCATTTCCACACAATACAGTACGTATTCCATGTCTTATTGAAATCAATTTGTCCAGTATCAAAAACTTTAATTTTTTTGTTAGTGAACAACACGTCTACATAATGTTCATCGAAGTAAAACTCTATGTAATGTTTGTGTTTACAAAACAGTTACAGTTCGTAACTGTATCTTGAAACCAGATGAACGACAGCTAAACGTACGTATTTAAAGCTATAACAGTGAAATTAACAGTCAATAAATATAAAAAAATATTACGTCCGTCCACATTTGTGATGTTACGGAATGTGTTGTGCAGGGTTATGATAGATAAGACTTTTGGTTACACGTATTGTTAACGAGAAATGTAAACAAGCTATATCAAATGTAAGTTAAAAAATGTACATTTTTGACATTGTCCGAAATGTTTGAAGCAGAAAATTGATGACTTTATAAATGGTGCATGTGGGTTATTTACACTGGCGCACTACTGTCTCTACGGACACATACAAGAATTTTTTTCTATAATTTTGTTTTCTGTAATTTTTAGTAACTGTAAATAGTCGCTAGTTTCGTAGCTCGGGAGATTGCTGTACAATTAAATTATTTTCACAGAATTTTCATCAAAAATTACTGTAGCTGCTCATACCGACACACTGCCTACACACGTCAAAACACAGTAATACAGTATGTAGATTGCAGGCTTTCGCAGCCGTTGTCTGCATTTTCTTGGCTTGTGGGTGTGAGCAGCATCTGGAGATCGTTAGTCCACTTGTCTAACACTATTGGCGTATTTTATTAACATTAGTCCACTTGACTATCACTATTGGGGTATTTTATTAATAGTAGTCCACTTGTCTCCAGACGCGGCTCACACCCACAAGCCAAGAAAATTAATACAGTATGTAATTTTAAAAACACATTTTTATGATTCAAGACTACTGAAGTTAACATGATAATTGTTATGTTAATGCAATTTTTTGTAAATTTAGAACTGCTCAAGAATGATTTTGCCAGGTCATCCTCGCACACCATAAGGCCTAGTACAGTCAGGGTTCTGCTGTAGTAGTTCCACACTGAATATGGTCAATGCCAATATTGCTGTGAGGTGCGTACCTGTGACATCCACAACCTTGGGCTCCTGTAGCTTCTTCTCGGCCACCAATCTCACACCAGTGGCCTTGCTGTGCTGCGTCAGGTCAAAAGCAGAGCGGTCTGCACAGCCCACACACTCGATCCAGCCCTGCACACAAGCAACCATCAACTATGCGACTGTCCCCTTACACACACCTCAGTCGTAAACTGTGCTTACTACTATCCACAACAGGCAACATCCAACTATATACATCTCTATGTATGCAGTTGCCGCGTTTCGGCGGGCAGAGGAGAGACAGCATAACACCGGCAGACACAACTGCAAACTACCGTAATTATTGTTTACACATTCAGCTTTTAAGCAAACAATATCATACTGTAATTGCTCTATCTCATTATTAGGGTTAGCAATTGTCTGCAGCCTAATGTATTAATAGGTCTGCAGCGCAATACCTGGACACTGTCCAGTTGCACACTTCAAAAATCATTAACTAAGCAAAATACAAGAAAAAGTTACCGTATTCGCCAGAAAATAATACAATTTTGAATATAAGACGACACCACCTTTTCACTTAGCCCTACAGGAAAAAATATATTTTTCCATATAAAATGAAAAGGCAAAAAAATTTTTAATAATTATTATTGAAAAGTAAATTTTACTATATTCTGTTGGTTTTAAATAGATGTAACATGGTTTTCAACCATCAGGCATGGTGGAAACTGTGTTAAGCATATCTGTTGGAAACACTTTACTACTTACATAACCCAAATAAAGCTAATGTACTGGAATGAGCACTCAAATTACAATTGCTACATGAAAAAATGAAAACCTTTATTTTTCACTGTTTGTACATTTTATTACATCAGCATAGATGTGAAATGCCAACAAATGCATTTATAATCAAAAAATATAATCAGTCATAAGTCTCAAAAATAAGACAACCCCCTGGGTATGCGAAGTAAAAATTGAAATAAAAATTGTCTTATACTGTATTCATGTCAATACAGTATTTACAAATAATGCTTCATTTAATTTTCTTTAAAATGTGTTCAAACACAATACAAAACAAAAAAACTGAACCCTAAAATTGACTTAACTTTTTAAAAATTATAATTTCATGGCTATCATCCCCAGTTAATATGTTTGATCCCGCAGTACAAATTCTTCAAACATCTCAGATATGATTAACTTGGAACAATTACCTAATTGAAGAAAGTTATCAAAGCCAATATTTCTATCAACGATGAATTAGATTTGAAGGAATTAAAACTACAGTATGATATACAAAAAAAAATTGAAGTGCTGTGTGCCCATGCACATCACAAGTGCTAAAACATTAGTGTAGGTTATACAGTACGTACTTTTATGCAGTAATCACTATTTTGGCAAATAGAAAAAAATAACTCGGTGATCAGAGAATTATTTTACACAAATTTTACTGTGAAAATAACTGACAGCATGGAAACAAGAAGTACTTCAACAAGAAGACAGCTACGATAAAACTCTAATATTATAGTTATAAACTACACTGCAAGTACAAACAATTGCGCTGCTGCACGGAAATGTGGCATCTTGGAAGATAACATACGCCAGTAGAAAAAACTAAAAAGCTATAGAAAATAGTTAGCTGACCTAAACGCTGTCATTTTCCAGAAATTGTGTAACAAGTGGTAGACATTGTGAAAGTTCAACATGTGTGTGATGCAATTCAACAACAAGGGCTAGTGAAATCGAAGACACCTTAAACCTTAAACGAGATTTTAAAGCAAGTACAGGATGGGATGAGGAAAAATCCCCACCTTTTGTAACACTGAATCATAAAACAATGCCAAAAGAAAAAAATTACCAACTAGGTTGATTGTGAGATGTCAAGAAAAGTGTTACATGACAAAAGAGATGATGCAAGACTGGTTAAGGGTAGTTTGGGACTGTGGCGGGAAGAATGGGGAGGTGAAGCCATGCACACCCCAACCCCTCTTCCTCTCTCAGCTACCTGTTCCTACTACATCACCAGGGTGGCAGCCACGTAGCTAGCAGTATTCCTTCACAGTGGGTACCTATGTTCTGCAGACAACAAACTGAGTATATTTCATGTTCTGTTGTGTAAGTAGGGTGACATAAGTTCCTTCTTCTTCATGGACAGAAGACAAAGACCTATTGCTTTTATTATGCTACATTAGGCAGCTCATGGCTGTCACAATCATACATAGAACTAAAGGAAGTGAGGTTCGATACTTAAGATTTACAAATAATTAATAATGGTGGAAAAAAAGTAAATGATAGCCTGAAAAACTAAAGATAAAATAAACACTGATACTGTTAGGACGTTCAATTTGTTTCACACTTATTGTCCTGTTTCTAATATTATTATATTCTAAATCATATTTATTTGTAGCAAACTTTTCACCTAGAATCCGCTCCATCCACTTCAGCCAATAATATTTTACAAAAATCTAAGCAACACATGATGCTGAATTATTCGTCCGATAAATGTCAGAAAATTAAAGATGATTCAGTTCCATTATTATTTTTGCCACTGTAAGAATAAGTTATCACAACCACCAAACAGAAAGGTGTAAGGTAAAAGAGCACGGAAAAATGATCGTAAAATTCTCGTACCAACTTTGAAATCAAGGTACCTAGATATGCAAAATATAAACTTTTAAGTCACGTACAGTAGTTACAAAACACAATGATTTAGTGCAGATTTTTAAATGCACAATGACACTCAACAAAAGTTAACTGTAATAGATTTTTAAAAAATATAATGTTGATAATAATTTCACTTAAAAATTAACAAAATTACTAGGATATTCCTGTGAAATTAATAGAATGCACATTTAATTTCTGCAATGCTTTCACTTTGTAACTTCATAAAATTATTTTTTTGCAGTGTAAAACATAACAGATTTGTAGCATCACAGTAATTATGAATTTTGGTTCTTCAAGCATATTCACAAGAAGAACAGTTTTTAATAATTTACATTTTTGTTTAATAGTACTGCGGGTCAGAGTTCCGTAATAAAAGCGTTATTCAGCATTCAAAACAGCTATCATCATAACGTCACAGGTAATAAGAACGATAACTGCCTTCAGTAAAAATACTTTTGTGATAGATTTATATACCATTGCTGGGATTTTATTTTCCCAGAGCACAAATAACTTGGAAACATCAGATTATTTGCTGAAAATTTCATTGAGAACAATAGAATTTGATGTAAATTCTTGCTTGAACGGCAATGCAGATGATCTCCTTGTCACGAGCAGTTGAAAGAAGAAAAACTAATTTTATTGGAAAAATTGAGGCAGCGAAAAGTAACATTGTGCAGGTTGCCCTGCCCCTATTGGTTGTTTGAAATATTATGAACAGACTAGTGGTCCTTTAAACTGTCAACTGGAACTGTTACGTGCAAAATACGTGCCTTCCTTTCTATTTCCTTCTTTCTCTTTTCTTTTGTTTTAGTTGGCTACTAGTGTTTTGTGACCCTCCCTCTAATTCTACTCTTTCCCTTCCTCGCCCACCCCCTCTGGCATTCGACAGGCAGGACTGGGGAGAGCTCGGCCAGTCGTGTCTGGTCGACCGGTGGCGACAGTGTGTCTCGGACTAGATACATGCTCTCGCTCGTAGTTGCCTTTTCACTTGGACATGTTTATGTTCACCTGTTGAATGAGCTTTTGTCAGTCTCGGTATGTTTGAAGGTTAATTGATTTTAGCGCAGAATTACCCAGACGATAGTACTGTCGTAACTTCGCTAAATTTGTTCTCCCTTCCTGTGTTGAATAAGTTGTTTAAGGACGATTCTCTGAGGTGAAGTGTAATGTTGTCTTTGTATAATTTTGTTCAATACACCATATACTATGTGTTTATTTGGTAGGGGTGGAACCCCTTGAAGTACTTAGGTAGGCTGGGTGAGTACAACATGACCAAGGATGTTTCGTAAATACAGACTTAACAATTTTTTGTGTTCTTGAGGTATGAAAATAAATTAGTATTTGGAATAAACAAATTATTGTGTTTTCTGTTGAATTTATACTTGAAAGTATCGCTATAATGATTTAGTATATTACAAGAAATCATATCCACAAATATACACGCACTTAGTTTCCAATAATACAACAAGAACTGTGCTTGGAACTAATATGCCAAACTTTTTGTGTAACTGAACTATCAGTTTTATTACAGCTATAGTGTGATTATGCGAAGGGTAATATCACTTTTTTAGTTGTTATGTGTTAAATTTATTTTGCCTTTCGTTGCTGCCTATTCTGTAAGAATAGCCCAATAACCTAATTTGTTTAGTTTACAGTGTTTTTTTTACTCCCTTTCTTGTCTGTCTGTTTGACTGTTCGGTATAAATTTTGCAATTGATTTATAATGAACTTCCCGATGAACTAGAGACTTGAAACTTTAAACATAGCTCAGAACTGGACGATAAAGCAATATTAACTCGCTTCTTACCTGTTTATTTGGTACAAATTTTGCTTGTTTAAAATCAATTGCAAAATTTCACACACACAAAACTAAAAAGCATAAAATAATAGGTATTCAAACAAAAATAACAACATATCAAGCTTCTAAAACAGGTTAAATAGTATAAAATAATTTATCCTATAAAAATACTTGTAAGATTTTGAACGAAAAATGTAAGGTGCATGCAGTATATAAGGAGTATACAGAATAAATGTCATTGAGAAAAATCACAAGAGTTCATATAATTTGCAGTGCAATACAATAGTTAGCGACTTGGGTGGAATATTCATGCATCAGTCATCTATTGCATGCGCCGAACGCTTTAGTTTTCAATCTTACAAGTGTTTTCAAAGAAGAAATTATTTTATGAATTTTAGTCAGTTTAGATTATTTTAAAAAACATACTTGTGACCCTAGACATACAGATAGGTGGTAGACCCAATATGCCGCAAAAAATTAAGGCAAAAACAACTTCGCTTCCTGAACAGCTGATTGTGACCTGTTTTCGCATGGATGCCATTCGAATTTGCTGCAGCGTGTTGTAAAAATGGTTCATAAATGTGTTGCCTACGGCTGTAATGAAAAAGCAGTCAAAGGGACGCCAATCAATATCATTCCAAGGTACACTTTATTAACCAATTTTAATTCATATATGTATATTATGTGTTATTTATATACTGACTGTATAAGTGAAGTTGATGTTAGGTTATGAATAATGAGCTAGGCATTTTCACGATATCTTTTCATAAATTGCAGTATGAAATACGGTTTATTTTTATTTTAGTTTTCCGACAGACGAAGAACTGAGGAAAAAGTGGACTGTAACTCTGAGGCGTCCAGATTTTACACCATTCAAACATTCTAGAATTTGCTCTTAACATTTCACAGCAGATTGTTTTGACAAAGAAGCTTTTGGTAAGGGTCGAAAACTAAATGCAATTCCCACGGTGTAACTTAGCCAGAATTTTATTTTAGGATAAATTAATTTAACTAACTGTATACACAATAAAAAATATACATACATACATATTTCTGTTCCTCGGACGGACGCATAAGACACTATGTCCACTTTTTTTTTTTTTTTTTCTTTCTTCAAAATTTACTTTTTACCATAAACATTACCACAGTTTTAAGTACTTTCTAGTGACATACAATGCAAAATATGTGTTGTGCCAAAAGCCACATTTTTGGGTATTAAATACATAGCTGAATTTACTAGTGAATCACACTCTTTAAACTGCTCTCCTGAAAAATATGATTTTTGTCATATAGTGCTTTATGCCCTCGAGGTACAGATTTATTTATTTGTAATAATACAATGCAGAGGTATAATGCAGTTGTGAACAATATGGAAGAAAAATTTAATAATCAAGATTAAGTTATCTACAACCCCTATCGCTAACAACACTGTTATTAAGTTTCCAATTTGGCTTTGAAAAATAATTTCATTATGTACTCTTGGCCAAGTACATGTGTCGTATTTCACTGGGACTGGATATAAAAATATTTCATTTGCTTTGAACACTATGTGCGTTGCGTCCAAATTCACCCTCTCAAGGACTAGTTTCATATAGTAGAAAAGTGAATTTTGGATGGAAAAAAATATTACAGCCAAATTCACAGCAAGGGCACTATTGCACTATTGTAAAAGGGTACTTGACCCGGCCCGCCCTTTTGGTCTCCAAAATTCGATTTCTTTTATGCTGTAGAATATTTAGGCCTAACCTTAACGTTAATGTAAACATGATTTCATTAACTCGACTGCAGATTTATGCGCGATTCTCGGCGTTAGCAGATGTCTAATGAAGTCGCAAGGTGCTTCGTTTAACTTGGACTGCA
>PNEQ01000149.1:0-10832 GCA_003012365.1 Medauroidea extradentata
TGGAAATAATTTGCTTGCAATATTGTTATGTTAGTAGTGTAGGTATATTTGTATATTACGTAAAAAATTTTTTTTTCGTAATTAGTGTACTGCATGTTTTTTTTTTAAATTTAAGTACAGGGAAAATGTATCATTTGACAGGGAAAACAGGGAAAACTCAGGGAAATTTACTGAAACAAATTGGTGGGAACCCTGAATAGTTTTACAGAAAAAAAATTGTATTTAATTCTAGGATGTATGCAATTATTAACATGAAATTTTCAACTTTGCAAAAAATTTGACAAAAGTGCCATTTTTGATTGGCAATTACTCAAAAACCCCATTGTTAAATTTGGCTGTTTGTAGTCCCAACCTTTGTTAATAGCATGCTCTTTGTTGGATAGTATGTTTTTGCCTGTAACCATTTCTAGAATTTTTCAAAAATGTAATTATTTTACATTTTCTAGGGTTTCCATGCTCACTTAAAAGGTAAATTTTGTTTGTCTCCAGATATGTATACCTATGTAATTTGTAACTGGAACTGAACTCTGGGGAAACCTCGGGAATTGTAAAGGGAGAGTCCCTGTATGAATGTATCCAGCTACTATAATGGAAATCCCTGGTAATTCTGGTAATTACAAGATTTTACTTATGGGGGCTTATTCATAGTCGTTTTTGACCCGGACTAGTGCAGGAGTTTTGTCGAACTATTTTTTTTGTCTTATTCATAGACTCGGACTAACGCTAGTCCAAGGATAGTCTTGTGTTAGTCCAGTCTAACTTTTAGTCCAAACCAAGGCAAGGGTAGGTTTAAAGATGAGCTAATTCGAAAATAAACATGGCGGACCATTAAAATATAAGACATCTGTGTTATATATGCTGCTTATGGAATATAATGAATATTTTACACTAAAAAACTTATTACAAGCCTATGTTAATACATTTAGTCATGCTTGTTACTTAATTTAAGAACAGTTGAATTCAAACTTTGAGAGCAAAAAACTTGTATAGCATACTTATAGTAATTTGTAAGAGGTTTAAATACATTAATAACATTTTATCAGGCCTAAGATGGGAATCACATAGCTGCCAACTCTTACGATTTTCCCGTATAATGTACAATTTTGTGCCCTACTGTATGGTTGTAAGATTCGTGGGAATTATTGTAAGATTTTCAAGCTTTCCAATTTTTTCCCCGTTTTGTTAATTCACATTAAGAAATCTGGTACTGAAATCCCATAATTTTGGTACCGATCATATGGTATGTAGATGTGACTTACAGTGTCGTATATAATAAAGAAAACTGTAATACCATGATTTCGGGAACTAGCGTGCTTCATTTATAGCCATTGTACTATATTATTCACTACAGAGTACCGTATTAATCAAGCATTGTACGAACGTAACCCAGACTTTGCTGAACACACCTGATCTATTGTAATGGTCGTCCTGGCTAAATGGCCGTCATGACTCGTGCAAACGAAAGTCACGAGACTGTTTTAATTTGAAGTGGTTTTCCAGTTTACCATTTCCGTGTAGTAATTGCTCAAGAACACGCATCAAATCATGTGAACTGAAATAAACTATCGTTTAATTCTTATTTTTCCAGCAAATATTAAAGTGCACGTCGTAGTTGCGTAGTGTTTGTAAACATTGTTTTTGCCAAGCCTAAATGTATCATTTTGTTGTTGTGGCTGTGTATTTTAGTGCCGGTGCTTGCATCGACGTCACATTTAATAGTCGTAAAACGTAGGAATATTAAGACTTTCATACCTGGGAAATGCCACTTTGCCGTTTTTACAATTACATTTTTATATAGTTGCCAAACCATGTGGGTGTTAAAAACTGTTCAATAATTTAAAGTATGTGGTATTAATATTGTATAAAAGATAAAATACTCTCACATCTGCACGTTCAACGATGTAAGATTTATTTCTCAAATACACAGTATTTGCAGTGTCAGTTGTGGTTAGATGTGCCAAGTGTGATTAAATTGCATAATTTGCACTCTGGAAGAATTTTTTGTGCATTTATGGAACTGTGAAAGAGAATTACAAGCTGTGTTACCAGAAATCGTAAAGTAGGGGCCTATCTATTGGTGTATTAAAATCTGTAAAGTTTGCAAACTTGCAGAAACCAAAACAACCTATACTAGGTTTGTTTAGATTTGTATGAATATTAAAATTATGAGCAGTATTTATGATAGTACAACAAAGTAAACTTACTGTAAAATATGTTAAGTAATTTCCCTGTTAAGTTTGTTTTCTTAAAAATAGCCCCAGGGAGAGTGTATAGTAGTCAAAGTTTTAGCTAATTTTATTAATTATTCTCCATGTTCTAACTTTATTTTGCACACATAATTTTGACATGTTCACAGTGTAGCATTTTATTTTAAAAAAATAGCCAAAGTGTTTTAGTTTGATGGCATTTACACATACACAACACGTTTAATGCCGCGACTCGTGTTCGCACAATTTTACTCATTTTGAAAATTGTACTTTTTCTGAATCCTTGAGGTTGGCAGCTATGGAATCATTGCTATAAGCAACATTATATCGTAAATATTCGATTTGCGTAAAATGCAATGTTGTGTGTGTCCATAGACTTTCAAACAAATACTTATTTATCTACTCACAACAGTATGTGTCTTGGTAGTTCAGTGGTTAGGTACTGGCAAAGTAACTCAGAGGGTTCAAATGTTGTCTGGAGCAAAAAATTTTTGTTCTTTAAATTTGTTAGTTTTAGGGGTACGTAACGAAACTATGCAATTTTCTTATTTTATAAGTGCATTTATACAGTACATTCTGTAATTAAACATTAAATTCGTTCAACTTCATGATGGTAAACCCCATAATATTTAGTATGGAAACCTCTATTTGCACAAAATCTTCTTGTTCTTTGCATAATGCCACAGCACATATTGTTCTTAATAAAATTTTGACTAGTGAAATATACATGGTTATGTACTAATAATGTAGATTAACCAGATATACAGTGAAACTTACCGTTAACGTACACCTGTGGTGAATAAAAAAATGTCCGCTGTTGAGAGTTGTCCGTTATTAGGAAATGCTTTACAATTAGGTAAAATTTAATTCAAAACTTTAAACACACAAAAATGGTACAAATCTTGACTACTAACACATTCGTGCCGAGTAACGTAAGGTGCGACACCAGTAAATTCACAGTAACGTGGAATTTTTGAGTAAGATGCGCCGATGTGATAAAGCTGGGCCAGCAATTAAAACAGCCCGCCCGACACGTGACACTCGCTTGTCTCTTTCTTTGTGTTTCCTCGGCAGCTGTAGGCAGAAGAATCTATGGTTATCTCGCGTGTAGCGGAAGTATCAATTGGGTGATTGCATGGTATTGTTTGTTTACAATTAAAACGCAAATTTAAGTGTGTTGAAAGAAAAAGGGTGATCGGTTAAACGTCAGTCAAAGACAGAAAAACCCTTTCAAAAATTGTTTGTGAAACTTATTGCTCCGTTTCAAATTTAATGTGTTCGTGAAGGGTCACAGACAAAGCTACACGTGCAGGTGCGGACTTTTTTTTTTTTAATTTTTTATTTTTTTTCCAAATGAAGGAAAATCTGTACCAGAATGTTAGGTTGTAAATTATTGTATCACTGTTACGGTTGGTGTAATGCAATCTGAGACTTGAAACTAAATCACTTGTAGTTTATTATGCTAAGAACCTGCCAATATTTCAGAAAATTAACCTGACTAGGTAAATTTGTCAGCTGCCTGCAATCAGAAAATATTAAACCAAGGCCTTGATTACATGTGTGCTCTTTGGCTATTAGTACAATTATCTTTGTTCTCGATGTAAGGGAATTTAACAGCCACGTTCATCTAAAAGGCAAGTTAACTAGTGAACAGAACATCTATTGCACTTGTACTGTATATGACACTTGTAACCATCGTCCAGACAAAGTTATTTACTCTCACTTAGCAGATGTGTAAGCATCAACACTGCACATGATCAACTACGTGCGCCTTCGCCAGCTGGCCATCGGTGCATGTGTACATGTGTGTGATTGCAACAGACAACCACAGTGTTGCCATGTGTCCCGTTTGGGCTTGCTTTGCAGCTCGGCATGTGCGTTAGCCTGAGCATCCGGTGTTGGACAGAGCTAATTTACATGGTACAAAGTTGCGTGCATACGATCAACTTAATATAAAAATATGTTATGTAACGGACTCAATGTATCCCTTATGTTCCTCTGCTTTTGTACGTGCTACCCCTCGTACATTGCACTTGCACTGTAATCTCGAGCCTCGTCAGTTTTTAAGCATACAAAGCTGGGCACAAGAACACAATACAGTAGAATTAGCCTTCTTTATTTTTTATTATGTCCGCAATCTGAATTTTCACGTCAAAACTTAGCTGAAACTTCACGGACTTTTATTTTTCTTTCTCATGCATCCTAACCACAGCTATTTTATCTTCTAAAGTTAAAAGTTTGCACTTCTGAGACATTTCACACAAAAATAAGTTACTCGATTCACACATAATTTAACACAACCGCTACTTTACTACACGGTGTGCATGAAACTAAGCATAAACAGACACTAGACATTAATAAGCGCACATCACACACGTGTGTGTTGAGCGGATAGAGTACGAACTATCTGCTTGCAAGGGGTGTACAAATCACACGTTTCTTATAATTTGCTCGCTGCCAAAGCATTCATTGAAGCTGCATTCTAACTGTTTTTGCACCGTTTTGTCAGTTTTTCACCATTTATAATGTGCTCGCGCCCGTTAATTAGAATGTCCGTTAATGGTAGATTATTACTCTGTAAGAGTCCATGTTATTCTGCCGGTGATAGAAAAAATGTCAGTTAACGAGTATTGTCAGTTATTCGCAAGTGTCCGTTCAGAGAACATTTTTTCTGTATTAGCTTTTAATTCTGCTCTGCCTTACAATACGTGTCACAGATTTCTCCCCCACACCAACCAATTATTATTCATGTTTTATCAACAGTAGTTTAAATTATTGTTTTAAAAAGAGATTTATTTTACCACATATAATCTTATGTTTGTTATTAATTTACTGTCAGTTTGGAAGTAAAATTGAGTAAACTAACATAATTTTGGTATCCAATGCCTATTAATTTTGTAGTATAAGAAGTTATAAATATGATGTATTTCACAACAATTTGAACTCGCTACTCTTTAAGTCAAAAAAGCAAAAATGTTATCACTGCTCTACAGCAGCCATGCTAACATTCATCTACAGTATAGCTTAGTGGCTTATTGGTACATGTACTTACATAGTCACAATACAGTCATTATATGACATAACTGAAACATTGTTTCGGGGTAAATGTCATTTAAATTAAAAATTATTTTTACAAACAAATGCATGCCTGTGTTTAAAAGTGAAGTGCCCAGGAGCGAAGCATCTGGCGACAGAGTACAAGGCTGATCCCGCGACTATTTCGTGTTAGTTGGCGTTATGAATAGGGTAACACTTGGTCCGGACTAAGTCTGGACCAACCCTGGACTAAGTGGCACAAGATGGTCTGAGGATCATCTCGGAACTATCTCACGACTATGAATAAGGCGCATGCTGTTAACAGTTTGGTTATGTGTGTTGATGGGTGATGTTCAGTTGCTGAACTAAATCATGTCTGACTTTCATAGTACTGAGAGAATTAAATGCGTGGACTACATTAAGACACAAAAAAAGTGTGTACAAAAGTGTGTGAGGATGTGTAAGGTCAATGATTTAGCTGATGATATTGAAAGGTTTGTGGGTGTATCTGGCATAGTAAAAAGAAATATTATGTGTAGTAACTGTGTAACTTTTTATAAAAAGAAAGCTTTGGGACTTGTTAAAGAACGTGCAGAAGAAATACCCACTTCACTGATTTATATGTCAGAAGAAAGAAGATAAAATTAGTAGACAATTTAAAAACTGCAGCTGTGAACAAATTAAGACATATCATATGCATGTTTCAAGCAAGTCTGATAATGAAATGCTTGTGTGTGCCAATTGTAGTCAATGGTTTTCTAACATTAACTCAGCTTGCCATACTTGTAACTACAATGGAAAAGTGCAGCTACTAACATTAGTACCACAAATGTTTAGTAAAACTGAATTGAAGGAAAAATTACCTACAGTGTCAAAGTACCTCATTGATAAATGTCGCACAGTTATAGAAGAAAAGGGAATTTATGCTGTACCTAACCCCTATAGTGGACATCCGTTAAGTACAAGTTCTAGCATTATGATATTACCTAGAAGATAGTAAAGATTGATTGTTCAAGGGAAAATCCAAATAAAAAATGTTGTTAGTATAAAAAATGATTATGGTGTGAAAGTAAAAAGGTTTAAAGATTTATGACAAGGTCCATCAAAGAGGTGTACAAAGCATTCAAAAAAGATAACCCTTCTATTAAAATGGGTCTTTCAAAGTTTTATGCCTTACGGCCAAGGTGGGTGAAAATTAAGTCAGAACAAATTGTATGTTCTTGTATTTACTGCAGTAACTTGAAACTAATTTGTGTAGCTCTTCAAAATACAACAAATAAAATTGAGGAAGATGATCTTCTGCTGAAGTGTTTGCGTGACGAAACAAGGAATGAATATTGCTGGCTCGAGGAGTGTGGTGACTGTCCTGGCACAGAAACATTAACTGTTGAAAATTTTGGCTTGGATAAAGGAGCTTTCACTGTGTTGCATATTTTGGTGCAGAAATTAAAAGTTCGTTGTATCTGATGATACAGTTCATGACTCTGCTCACGTTCTCTGTTCTTTAGAAATTATGAATCTGGAAATTTCAAAATTTTGCAAGTTAGAACTTTTGAGTTATACATATTGTGTACATTACAGATGGGGCAGGTGGCCGTTTCAAAAATGGATTTTTTCTGCTATTGGGCATGGCAAAAGTGCATGTGATGCAATAGGTGGTTTGTGTAAGCACTTTGCAACAAAGTTCAATCTGCGGGCAGAGTGTATCAATGCCATTAATGATTCTGCTTCATTTGTTGCTAAAGTTGCTAATCTTCCAAGGATAACACTATTGGTTCTTGAACGTAGAACAATTCAAACTTATAGGTTGTGCAAGGAAAAATAATGGGCTACTGTAAAACCAGTTGTTGGAATACAATCAAAACATTACTGTCTGGTTAAAAATGATGTATATGTGAGATGCACAATGAAAGATAAAATAGAGATAGTTGAACAATCTAACCAGATAAAAATATACATTATTCAATACGTGATTTCCAAGTAGGCCAATTTGTTGCTTGTGTATACAATCAGGATTGGTCGATGGGACAAATCCTTGGTATATCTAAAGAGTAACACGACATTACTGTGTTTGTGTATGCCCATGGTGCAGTGGTGCTGCTGGTGAAGGTACGCAGCGTTGCAGTTTTCTTCAGAATTTAAAATCCTTGTGAACTTGTGCTGTGTTTTGGCGCTGACTTTTCCAGTAGGCGGGGCTCAATGTGACAGAACCCAATTAGTAGTACAAGGTGAAAAATTTTGTCTGTGCAAGTGAGGTCCATTACCATTTCTAATTAAATATTGTTGTACAACTGATTGTCTTGATATTGTAAGGGTAGGTAGGTCTTTTACAAAAGTATGACTGAGTTTTTGTCACATCTGTGGCTTTGGAATGGCAGACTGTTTTATTGTATGGCAAAATGTTAAAGTAGTTATTAAATCCTGTTAACTCAAAATTGGTACTCCTCCTTTTTAGGGAATGTAATGCTCTATGGTGTTGATCAATATGCAAACAGTCAGTTTTTGAGATTTTTTCCTTTATTTAAAAAAATTATAATGGTTATAGCAAGAGAATTTGTACAGATATTTTTGAATAGAGGGTATTGTAGCATGGCTCCACAGCTCATGTGCTGTTTGTTTATTGTTTACAGCTGATGTTCTTTACTATCTAGTAGACACGCAGGTGGAAAACTGGCGGTTATTTTACTGGAAAAAAGTGTTTCGCTCATACTGTTTTATTTGACGGAGAATCAGATCATAGATACAGTACTAGATTGACATCAGCTCTCACTGCTTTCGTAACAAAGAATCTCAAAGTTCAGTTCCAATAATATACCACCATTGTGTTGAGGTTATGCTGTAACCATGTTAAGAAAACAAACTTGGTTACATTACTTATCCCCTCCTTTACAGTTTCCCAACGTTTGATTACAGTTCCAAAACAATAAAAAAATATGTATGTACAGTATATACAGAACAAAAAAAATTAAGTCCGTGCCTACTGCCTAGCCTGCGCTACTAAGCCATCTCGGGTTATTCTGCCACAGCCCACTTCTCCACAGCGCCTGCAACACGACCCAGCCTTTCCGCCATCTCTGCGCAACTGCTAAAGCTTTGACGGACATGCTAACTAATAGCACGCCTCGGCAAAGTGAGCAACAGAATCTAAAATTTACCAAAATAGCAAAATTATACGAGAAACATATAACAAAGGATTTCAAAATTTGAATTTATTTTTTATATCAAAATAATTAACATTAACACAAATACAATAATTGTTGATCAAAGGTGCGCAACAGCGGAACTACTTTCGTGGCACAATATCCTAAGCAACCTTCTGCGACGGCTGACCAATGTGCCTCAACAACCTGTCATGAAGAAATTCCATGAAGCAGGCGATCAACCACGTCGGCGCCATAAATCCTACAACCTAGAGAAGCTTGTGACACAAGAAGTTACTCAAATTTAATAAACTACTAAAATTTGCCAAAACTCAAAAAATTAGGAAAAATTTAAGAAAAAATTATCAACAAAAATAATTAAAATTTTACTGTGATCATTTTGAAACCATACAAACCAGGAAAATAAAGTAATGAATCTGCTTTAAAATTCCCAACTGTATTTTATATTTAAATTTTGAAAGATGGATTTAAAATGCTCATTTTCTCAGTTACTAAGTAATTGATTCCTCTTGTATCATCCTTAACACCTGATGAACCAATACTGAATAGGCATACAGCCTGTTATTAAAGATTTAAATTTAAGAAAAAAATATTTTATGTAGGTTTAAATAAGTTGGGGAAGTTTATCATACAAATATTTTTAATTAAATTAAGAATTGCAACGAAACATCTTGAACCTGTCTAGAGAATAAGCATTTTGAAAATTTGCTGGTGAGAAGAGAGACTTAAAAGTACCATTTTTAGCAGCCTGTGTATCCGACCAGGAATTTTTTTGTGTGTGTGTAGTTTATTGCAAGGAGTATGTTACTGCCAAGTTAACCAGCCTTCCTTATTTACGGCCCGATCTCAGGTCGTAAAAGATTGTGTGTTACCAACCACGCAACAGAAAACATACATATTCTGTCGAGGGGAAATTTTGTGTTAGTATCCACAGTGATGCGTAGTCGTGATGAACTTTTTAAAGATTTAATTAGCCTATTATGTTGTTAGATGAGTGTTTTGTAATAATGTATTTTATTATTTTTTTCATTTCAAGTGGCGAGGTTCTTGATATGGTTAAATTGTGTGCACTTATAACCTGTAACTTTAAGGTTATATACAAGTAAATCTGATATTTAGGTTCAAGTACTGTTCATAAATAGTACATAATATTAGGTACATTCAAAGTCAGTTGTTATTATTCAAACAACTGGCAGCATGTGGGACACAACACACTACCACTCTATTAGGTTAACATCAGTCATAAAGACATTTTAAAGCAAAACAAAATAAAGGTCATGAAGCCACATATAACTGGTACAGTAAAAACCTAGACCTAGCCAAAATAAAATGCACCTGGAACTTAAAAACTTAAGGTCTAACTAAACCATTTGGTACGATAAATGTTGACGAGTCGTAACCATGCGACGAGCATGCACACGAGTGGTAATAGTAACGGAAAATGGCGGGGTATCCTTATATAATCCTCGGGTGTACCACTACAAAAAATTTTCAAGACTCAATATACATCAACATTCTTTAAATAGTTTTTACAACAAAACATAAGATTTAATCCGTGTAGATTCCGACATTAACACTGTAATATATGGTAACTGCCTACAAATATTATTTCTGTTAATATATTACAATATCGTGCAGTGATGTTTATAATTTTGTATATTGGTACACATGCAATCGTTTACAGAAAATGAGAGCTGTGTAGGCCCTATCCTGTGTCACCCCCTGGTTTATTGTATGCTTTGAATAATTTTGAGTACTGTTTTGCACAAAGGTATTGGAAAATTCATGTTTACAATGTAATATACAATAAAGTTACTAAATTAATATAAGAACCGTTTATAATTTTACAAAATTCAAGTGCCCTGGTTGTATTATGATTGTTGCTTATTTTGCACCCCTTTATGCGACTGATAATTTATTGGAAATTTTTTAGATCTCCAGTCTCAAGATGCAAATTTTTGTGAAGACCCTCACAGGGAAGACTATCACTTTAGAAGTTGAAGCATCAGATACCATTGAAAATGTTAAAGCAAAGATTCAAGATAAGGAAGGCATACCACCTGATCAACAGCGTTTGATATTTGCTGGGAAGCAGTTGGAAGATGGCAGAACACTGTCAGATTACAATATACAGAAAGGTAATTATAAAATACTTGAAATGAGTACAGAACCCTATGCCTAAAGGCAGGTTTACAACCACATTTAACTCACACGCATGTACATTATGTATAGGGACCCACTTTTGTGGTAAATAAAAGTCGCTCATTTCGTCATAAAAATGTTAGAATTTCGTCATAAAAATTGGTATATTTCGTCAAATAAAGTTAGTGAAAAAATGTTTAACTAAATAAATCCAAGTACACTTAAACTCTTTTTTGAGACTAGAGCCGTTTAAAGGTCTCTACAACAAATATATACAGTACCGGTA
>PNEQ01000149.1:11832-40462 GCA_003012365.1 Medauroidea extradentata
TAGTCCTGCGCTTGCGAGGAGGGATGCAAATTTTTGTAAAGACATTGACTGGCAAGACTATTACACTTGAAGTTGAGGCATCAGATACCATTGAAAATGTGAAAGCCAAGATTCAGGATAAAGAAGGAATTCCACCAGACCAGCAGAGGCTTATTTTTGCAGGCAAGCAGCTGGAAGATGGCCGCACATTGTCCGACTACAACATCCAGAAAGAGTCTACTCTTCATCTCGTCCTGCGTCTACGAGGTGGATGGTAATGTCATTGGCAATTTTTTTTTTTTTTTGCATATTCTTTAATATCTTTTAACTTGCAGATTTTGAATAGGAAGTAAAGGGATTTTGGAAAGCATTTTGTATTTATTCTTTCAGTAAATTTTTGCTATTTCTTTAAGGTTAGGCTTTATTCTGGCAAAAGGATTTTACCATTTGTTTCCTTTTGTCTGTAGAAGAGAAATTTAATAATACTTGTAACTAGTGTTTGTATATGTAGATTTACAAAATGTCTGTCTGGAAAACTGCCGTAATAGTGTGTTTTGTGGTTGAGTATTGTATTAAGTTCCACAGTAATGTTCATTATTGTTCGTTTATGGACATGAGGCAAAAAATAAAGTATGAATTTTGTTTATTTTTTTGTAATTGCTATTTGAACATGTTTTGAAAATTAGTGATTGTACAAATGCTCAGTTTGTTTTTTAAAATTATTGCATTGCTTAAAGTACAGGGAAACAGTGATTGAATAGTACTACTTGACAGTACTTTGTTGCTACTTAAAAATAATTTTTTGCCACTGAAAGGAAGTTCTAATAGTACATCCAGCCTCTAAAATAGCTTTTTGTGTAACACATGTAGCTTGTATAATTTTTGCATTAGTAAAAAATTTTATTGCTATAGATATTAAATGTTGTTAGGTTGAAATTTTAAAATAATCATGTTGTATGCTTTTTGTACTGTAGTGCGCTTTTTTGAAATCTCTGTTAAGAGTATAATGATAATAAAGTAATGCTAATGCACTATGAAGTGGTAATTCAACAGCTCGTTCGTTACCCATTGGGAAACTATGCACGTGTTAGGTTTTTATCCTTCTATTATTTTAGTGTACTCTGAATGAAGTTGCAAATATTTTTGTGCAAAACTAGAAGAGTACCAGTGTTGAAGGAATTGTGTAGGCTGCAATGCCGTGGGTGAAGATTGGCAGGCTAAGTATTTATTGCAATGCTCAGTGCTTCAGATTTTTGGCAGCCTGCCATAAGTTTCAAATACATTGCATTGTGTTCTTAAATTTCATTAAACTATTCATTGTAGCCATTGTATCACTGTAGGATATTAAAAACAGACAAGGTCAGATCATTGCTGTAATATGTTCGTTAAGAATGCAGTTTCTTTGCACAAACATAGCTAAAAAAAAAGAGCCTTTTCTGAAGTTTCTGTAAACACATCAGATGATGCTTACCTACCTACTAAATTCTAGGTACAGTCTGTCTCATGAAAGAATTCCATATTTTGACATTTCTCTTCTGAGAAATTTGCCTGGCTGTTCCATTGTTTGGAGCTTTGAACCTACCTGGCTTCCTGGAAAAGCACGGTCTCCACAATCCTGTTTACAGACCTCACTTCTCTGAAGTGAACTGTCAAAATGTGGAATTCTTTCATGAGATAGACTATTGTGGGAAAGTGTACTTTTTTTAGTGCATTTTTTGAGACTCTACGCTAAAGTGAACAGTATAGCTGCCAACTTGTACAAATTGGAAATATGTTCAGATTTTTTTACAATTAATTTAAAAGTCTAGTTCGACTAGCCCGCGTACGAAGTATACAGAGTTCGATTTCTACCAGTAGTTAAGTCTTTTATAAACCTTTAGCTTAATTTTAACTTTATTTATCTGAAAACTTAATGGCAAAAATATAGGACATTAAATACATGTAAAATCAAGCGACAATTATGCCCACCGTGTGCGTATGTTATTTGTGTTGGTTGCTGCTAGGTGGCATTGCATACAGTTATTGATTGTCCTTTGTTTACAGTTACGTTTGGTTTCTCGGCAAATGGCGATGTTCTCCAAAACATGTATTTCTTTTGTGTCAATGAGCTGTGTTTTTAGAATTGCCAGAGCACTACCAGAGCTTCCAAGTAATTATTTAGGTCCACAATTTTTTTTACGTGGTGAGAATAAACGTACATTTTGTTTAAAAAATTTGTTGGGGAATTTCGTGCAGTCGGTTTATCCTATCAGTTAAACAATGAACAATAATAAGGATTTTCAAGTGTATAGGGTAACTTATACTGCTGAGTTTCCATGTATTTTAGTCTCAGAAAGGTGAAAAGTTAGTTTTTTGCAATGTCTACAAATGTGACTAATATCATATGGTGGAAGAAATGTCAACATTATTGTTGCGTATGTCAAATACGTTGACAATGTAAATGTAGAGAAAGTAACAAGAAAATAAACGGTGGATTTGCTAAGAATAATAGATGCCGACTTTGTCGTAGTGAAGGCAGCACCTTTTTTTATTTTCTTCTTGGTGGAACATAGTACAGTATTCAACTTAGTGCGGCTGACTATGCAGGTGCACAGTTCAAACAGATGTTTCCCATGTCTGAAACAGAGAAAATGTTTGCATGTGGACATGCTAAAGCTACGTGCGTATGGATGTAATATTGAAACTTGGTTATTTCACATTTGGATGATCGTGAAATTCCTGTACACAACTGCATGTCATTTGGGGCAGATAGTGCACGTGTCATGATAGATAATAAAAATGGTATTGCATCTGTGTTAAAAGAACATACAGTTACATTGCCATTGGATGTCTTGTCCCCTTACTAATTTAGCTGCAGTAAAGTCGCCCAGTAGTTTGCTTATAAAAGTTGATAAAGTACTTGTTGATGTATTTTATATAATAGGTTCTACCCAAAATACTATTAAGTACGTGTTGAAAAGTGCTATATTTAAACATTTAGGAAAGTTGTCAGCTGTAGAACAGCAATATTTGTTGAGATGTCTACTCATATTGAAGATTATTGTTCCATTTTAAAGACTTTGTGCAGTTATTTTTGAAAGAAAAAAAAAACACCTATTGATTGCAAGGGTGAGGAGGTACCATTAACATGAATTTTCGTACATTTGTAGGTGGAATTGAGAATTTGCTCAGTGGCAGGGTGCAACAAGCATAAAGTCCGGTTAATAAATGTTTTGTCAGGAATAATTATAGTAAAGCTAATTTTTCACATACCAATACTAGAATTTTTTTCTTAGAAGCACCCTCTCATGGAACTTCCAAACCCACCTCCCTCTCAAAAGTTGAATGTTCAGACAATTGCAGAAAATTGACATTTCTGCAACCAATGATCGGGTCAAGATGTTTTTGTTTGGTTAAAATCACAGTTAAATGTATAATATTTGACGAGAGAACGTCTAGATTTGATCATTGGCTGCAGAGATATCAATGGTTGTGTAAATGTCTGCGTACAACTAGGGCTTTGTTGGGTGAATGTGGTGGGAATATTTGAGAAAATACTCCTGTAGTATTGGTCCATAATCTGTGAAAATAATCTTTGCCCTAATTATTCCCTACATTTGATGTTTTTTGGTCTTTAACGACTGGACTACAAAGAGGAAGGTCTCGTGAACGTCGTTTTATTTGGTGGATGATGGAGAGTCCTTCGGAATGAGAGTTCTGTTAGTTGCTGCCTGTACGCCTTCATCTTGAGTGGAGGTATCCTACAGGTGATCGTAAAAGTATACCCCTGTTTTGAATAAGTATTACCACAGCCTTAGTTGACCAGTCAAATGAACTGTGAAACAATGGTAGTTTCTTTACCACTTCATACCCTCATGCAGTTCTAACCACATCTATGCAATATGTGTCCGCAAGTTTGGCATTTATGGTTTGGATGATGTCCGTAATTGGAGAATTGGCTGGAATAAAGTCCTTGGCAAGAAAATTGCATTGCGAGACATTTCACGTTTATCTCACATTTCCTCTTAATACCAATATGTAATATCTGTGGTTTTAATGCAAGAACAACCAATGTAAATACATTGTTTGTTCAAGCATAGAATTCTTGATTCACATGTGTACTGACATTGGTTCTTGTATTAAGCTGCAAATGTACTGTATATTTATGTTACACAAGTTAGTAGTTTGCGACTCTGTTAAAGATTAAATAAATATAGTATAATGGTATCTGCACAGCCAAGACAAAAAATACATAACTTCATGAATTTCGGTATCAGTACAAAATGTATAGGTGTCGACCATGGATATAATCAAACAAGGTTATTTGTTAGATTGAAGTGAGGTCTTGGCTTCCTAAAGACTTTATGCCAGCCAACACCTCAAGCCATGTTTTGGGGTCGACAATAATAGCCAGCAATGGTGGATAGAACACATGATCTTTTATTACGCCTAGAGAAAAATTGCATGGGATAAGGTCTTTGCTCTGGAGTGCAGTGATGACGATCACTAATTTCTCTGTGACCAATTTAGTGTTGTCAGTGTTTCATAAGGTATTCATTAACAAGGGTGCCAATGGGGTAGCACACCAGCCTGCTGGAAAATGAAGTCCCCTGCTGCTTGAGAAACAATGAACCAATGTAGACTAAATTGAACAGTGAAGCTTACATCTATTGTCAAAACTTGGGTAGGGAATATTTTAAAAAAATGTACTATGAAGAGTACATAACTTTATCGGATAATTAGAGGCATGATTGTTTTGTAGGTTAGTCTGGCAGCAGCTGAGACTTGCAGTCCAAGTAAGGACCCCTATTTTTCGCGAAAATATTTTTTCTCTGCTTTCAGTGCCTTACACGCACATCTGCAATTCTGCTTCATGATTATTGGTGGAGCCGTATATCTTTTGGCTGAGCCAGTTAACAATAAAGTTTCTGCATTACATCATGGCTGTGATTTGTCTGTAGAATTCAGAGGCTTCAGAATTAAAATAGCCAATCACTGAACACGAAGCAGAAATGCAGATGTGAACGTAGGCACCGAAACAAAGTGGAGCAAAATTATTTTCGTAAAAAACAGTCCCTACTCATAAGGTCTGTAAACGCACTGACTAGTCTACAAATAATACATTGGTGTGTAACCGTGCAAGTGAATGGGACGTAGCACATTACTTACAGCTGAACAAAATCTGAACTAGAAGGAATCTGAAATAATCATCTACAGATAATTCATTGTCGAGCTGTTATGGAAGAATAAGCCTAAACAAGTAAGTACACCCACCTTACATATTTTTTCACATAAGGAAAAAAAAATTGGCATTGGTTTTTTTTTATTTACTGTCTATGCCTTAATTAATGCTATAGTAAATGTTTAATTTGTTCTAAACTCTTGATGTGTATCATGACAGCCAAAGTTTACATGCTTTTAATAACCGTAATAGGTACCTAATAACATGTGCCAACAAAGTGCTACTTTATCTCTGCTTATTTCTTGAGGGTAGTTGCTGTATCGGATACTGACGAGAATCAACTGATTGGTAACAGATGTAAGAACCTGTGCATTGGATACAGATGGTATAAGTTAACATGCGGTAGCTGGAGCAGGAGCCACGGCGGCCGACCGGTCAGACCACACTCCTACGAAGGCGACTTGGATTCTATCCCGGCGGGGTTAGTCCCCGGATTTTCGCATGTGAAAATCATGCCGAACGATGTCGCGGGTTTTTTTCGAAGGTCTCCAGCTTACCTTGCACTTCTCATGCCATTGCTTCTCCATTGCAGAGACTTTGTATGAAAATATTGTCAAACAAATGCACATTTATTACTCTTGGCAAATTTTCAAAAAACTAAATTTCAGGTTTGAAAATGCCGAGGAAGTATATAAAAGTTACGAAAATAGTATTGCATAACCATAGGACAGTAATCTCACCTGTACATATAGAACGGAAATAAATTTTAAAAAATAAAGATCATGGGCTAGTACTTATGTCTCCTAATTTTCTTTTGATATTAGTCGCAGCGTCTCTAATTATACGTCGCTGGAACTAGATGTAGACCTCTAGGCCTGGATCTAAATTTTCCTTGTACTTTCAACTAAGCTATTGCAATACCATTGTTGCTACTACCCCACTGAAACGTCCAGTACGCTACATCGTAAAGCAAAAGTGTCGAATGTACTGGTGTGCGCTTATTTTATGTAAAACTTACTTGTCATTTGCATACTCACCGTACAATTGTGGCATGTTTTGGGTTTCCATATTTTGTACTAGTTAAAATGTAACATTATCAAGAGCGAGACTCGCGAGTAGCTTTACTGTATACACTGCATGAAACCCAATAAATTGCAATCGGATGTTCCAATATCCCATCAAGTTATTCACAAAAACAGCTATTTTACCTCGCGATTAGATGATATTACTGGGCATCTTACGGTGGCATCGAAGGGAACTATAAAGCTCGAGTAAAAATTCAACATTTTACTCCCAAAATGTTTGAAAGTCAGCAGACCATATGATAGTCTCAAGAACTTGCGTGGCGGTGGTTACATAACAACTGGTCTCCGACACAGGTTTGTGCCCACCCGCTCCCCTCTCCCCGCATCTTTTTGCATAGCAATCCTTGTTAACGACTACAAGGACTAGAGAAAAAACTCGACACCTGACCTGATCCAGCCGGCCTTCCTTGTCGAGAGCAACAGGACAAGGAGCAGGCAGAGTGGAGGAAGTCGTTTTAAGACCCTGGAGCTGGAGTTACATTTGCGTGCAGTTCTCGTAGCTACACGATTACAGACTATGCATAAAAACAAATAGGAGGTTAAGCCAAATATTATAATAAGGGAAGAACCCACCACTTATCTAATTTAAGTGGTAGCTATTTTCAAATTACACTGCTGTTTTACTGGCCCAATAAAAACAGCCATGGCTGAATGGCAGTTTTTTTTCTGTGCCAAAAATGTTAAGACAAAATGTCATTACATTTTGTTCCAGCATGGCTACGACCTTAAGAAACAGTACGGTATCAGCAATTGCAGAAAAATTTAAATACCATTTAAGCAAAATTAAAGAAAAAAAGTAGGTATAGCATAGTGTATCTGAGAAGTAAAAAAAAAAAAAAAATATATATATTTTTAATCTCGCAAGGTTCAGCTTCTGTTACCAACATCTTCCAGCATATTTCCCCTTCCCTCTTAAAAGGTTTGATGGAAAAGGGAAACACGTTTGTTAATCAAAGAAACCCTATTAATTTATTGGCCGCCGAAGGTACCTATTTTGTACAGTAAGAAGAACGTTTTTAAAAGAATTGTTTAGTGCGCAGCTTACTTCCTCGCGAGGAAGCGTATATTTGTACCTACCTTTACAGGTATATAGTTAAAATACTTACTAAATATGTGCCAACTGGCTGTCTTCCGTAGTGTTGCATCTCTGACGGCTAGGTACAATGACAGCAAGTAATAGATACTTAGAAACACAATCAACTATATATACCGTATCCATTCCAAGGTTGCAGCAGAAATAAACATTGTCACAGTTGAGCTCTCGACCATTGGTTGGCTGGTTAGTTAACAGTGTCGTTGCGACAGGAAATAGGTCCTAGCATCTTTCTGTGCGCATGAAATACTACACGTGCATGGAATGGATTAACTACGACTTATGCGACGACGCCACGTCCATCGTGATTCCGTTTACTCCACAGCGAGCGAGGCGCGATTCCGTTTCTTCACTTGTCGCCAATCGACAGCTCGCGAGACACGCGGAGGTACCTAGTGCGGCGGTTTGTTGCACAGCCAATGCCTTTCAAGCGCGGGAACAGGCGGAGTGACAGAAGCTGTAATCTTGGAATGGATAGAGTATAGTACCCATCGAATGTACAATTTAAGGCGCTTGGAATAGAATACTTTTAACTTCTAACCGAATTTTCACAGTGATCTGAGATTTCCTGTTGACATGTCAGGTTTTCCCCTCGCAACCAGAGCTGTGCTAATTGTCTTTTCAATTGATTTTAATTATTTTCTCGTTTATTGTTTTGGCATTTTACGTGCCCTCAAACAGGACAAGGCCTTAGTAGGGGTAGGCCTACACGGCGGCACCCTGTTACAGCCCAACTTTCAACTGACAAATGAAATGCTCAAAACTAGGCAGTATAGGATCAGGAGTATAAGGGGGAATCATTGCGCATTTAGAATTTTTTGGGGGAGGGGGATAATTTTTTTTAAGAATAAAATGTTTAATCATAAACAAAAAATGTTTTCATGATTGTATAAGTCCTATCTTGGTATTACCTACAAAGTAGACTAGTAAAAACCAGAACAGTTGTTTTTGTTTACGATTGTTTTTACGAAATGTTAGCCTAAATATATCTCCAGTATTGAAGTGTAACTCTTAGTAAATTTGTTTCCGAATTATTTTTTGGGGTTTGGATTTTTTGGGGGGAGGGGGGATTGGGCATTCCTGTATAGGATGATCATAAAAAAAACCTTTGCAACTTCAAACCTAAATCTAAAAATAATGCTACAATTTACCTACGTGGGGCCTGTGGCATTTTGATCAGGATCTCCACGGCGCTGTGGCCAATAGCGAACGCTTTCTCTCAGCATAGCTGTCAGCCAGGCTTGAGCTCTTGTCTGTCGGGCATGGCGTCTTCTTCGGTGGGGGTCAGTCCCCGGACTTTCGCATGCGTGAATCGTGCTGGGCGACGTCGCTGGCCGGTGGGTTTTCTCGGGGATTTGTCGTTTTCCCGCGCTTCTCCATTGTAGGGCTTCATTCCATGTCATCCTTATGGCTAAGCACCTAGTGACTAATCTGCATTCGAGGTACGATGCCCTGGTCCTAGAGTAACATTTTCTCGTGAGTAACTTTGAGACATTGCAAAAAAAAATTTCCCATAAATAGTAGCCCTGAATAAAGTAATTTCTTGCGATAAATTCGGAATATAAAAAATTCACATGACATTTAACTAATATCTACATACAGTTGACAGTTACTATGTAATATAAAACTTGTATAAAATTGTTTCATCAAAGTTACCCCCGCGTACGGTACAGGTAACAACTTTGCACTATGTTGCGCTCGGTACACAATGTTACGCCTCTTTGCGTCGCAATGTGGACATTATTGTCCCAGCGTTTTTTAATTGGCCGGAAAAGGTTGTGGGATGTTAGGTAACTGTTGAGGGAAATTTTTAGGACCCCTAAGAAAAGACTGTATATTTCTGAGCAATTTTTGATAAAAGTGGGAAACCGTGAGACAAAAACAGTAAAAATATATCCGAAAGGTTGGGGTCGTTATTCAAGGTGGCAACGGGTGATGTCATCGATGGTAGCAGGCATATTAAACATTTCACAGACTTTATTCCTGGAACCGCCATTTTATTACCGCTATTTTACGAAGCCCTTGATTTAATATGAGATAAATGACTTGGCTCAAATTATTAACATTTTAACTTGCCATATTATAGGCATTGAAGAACTACGTATGTGTATATGTCTTTAACTAAACATGTTTATATATTATGCGTATGGTATTACATGCAAATAAGGGTAGGCTTGCAGACGAAAAAGACAAACTACGCAAAAATATAAAAGAAATATAAAAGGAGTAATAAACAATTTTTTCGGACAATAATGTCATGAATGAAATCGTAAGTCAATGTCAAGACGTTCAATTAATTGTAGTGCTGATTAAGAAGCCATCAGGAAGTCAGTCTAGTTTCCGTTACAAAACCGCAACGCACATTCGCTGAGAATATGCTGGATAGATTGTCTCGGCACGCCAGAGTCAAGAGTACGAAGATGTCCCTCTTCCCCCAATTACATAGTGAATCTGCGCACTTCCCATGGCCGGGGTGCACCTGGCATAAGGCGTTTACGGAAACTACTTCGGATCCACTTGATAGCGAGTAAATCGGTCGGAAACGTCATGCGAAAAAATCTACCAGCCCTTAAGGGGGAGTGTTAGACAATTTTATTGTATTTTAAGTCTTTGAGCCATAACCTTTTCGAATCGAATTATCAAAAGTTTCTCTTTGACAAAGCATAGGATATATTCTTGGTAAACTGCTTGACATTACTAATAATGACGTCTTTCATTAATTGGTCATGCAGAATCATTGCAAGAGAATTATGGAAAGTTAACCTTAATTAATTCTCATACAATGATTCTGCATGACAAATTAATGAATGATTCCATTATTATTTTTCCTATGCTTTGTCGAAAAGAAAATTTTGATAATACAATTTGAGTACATATTATGGCTAAAAACTGAAAATGCAGTAAAATTGTCTAACACTCCCCCTTAAGATCTCAAAATGTTCAACTCGATCCCGTCGCCAGATCCGTGTAGATCTATCTACCCTACTCGGGAGCCAGTGGACGATACAAAGGAAAGCGCGCGTAAAATATAAACGGACTCCCGCATGTGTGCATAATTATAAAGGAGGATTTAGGGGGGTGGAGGGGGCGACTGCCCACCCCTTTAAGAACCTGTTGTGTGTTTTTTAGTGTAGTAAATTGTTAAAATATATACAGAAGAAACATAACATTTATACAAATAAATATTTGTAAGTAATTCAACCATGCACAAGGACTCATAAATGCCTTAATGTAAACACTCATGTAATATGTAAATGTTATGTGATAGTAAGTGCAGAATTCAATATTTTTAAACAACTTTTTCTCCTCTCTTTAGCTCAGTTTTACGTAAGCGAGAGTCGTTCTTGCTCGAAAAACCCTGTGTGCTGTGCTGGTGGGAGGATATATTTCCTGTTTTTTCTATTGTGTGACAGTGGCGTAGCGAGGGAGGGGGCCCAAGGTGGCCGCCCCCCCTCCAAAAACAAAAAAACAAAAAGGAAAATTAAATTAAATTAATTTGTGTAGTTATGAAAGCTAAAAGCCTGCAACTTACTATCTGCAATGTGTAAAATGCTTAAGAGTACTTGGAGGGCCAACAAGCTAAGGTGTTTTATAGTATTTCTTTTTTTCAATCCAGAATGACTTTCACTCAGAGGAAAGACACTTCCCTCCGCCTCCCCCTGCATTGTCAGAGTGGTCACAAAAGGTTTGGTACAAGGACTGGGAAAATCCATCCGCAATAAACCACCTTGTACATGCGCGCGCATCTACACCAAAGGCGAAGCCCCTCCCTTGGTCATTGTCCGTTGTGCACAGTTTTGTTTACTCGTTGAATATAATGAGGATGATGTGAGTTTACTTGTTTACAATCGATTGAGAAGTGCGGAAGATGGATAAATTTTTGCTTAAAAAGCCAAAACTTTTTTTCTACTTCTTTGGTGGTAAGTTATAATGAGTATACTGTTTGTGTATTGTTTCCATGCTTATTATTAGTTCATGTATACATATGATGGAGTGAGTGAAGAGTTATTTACGGCCATTTAACAATGAGATATCCACAGCCCTTTTAACGACAATGTGTTTAGAGCCAGTGAGGGGTGGAATGATTTGGATATGGAGCGACGCCTGGAATTAAGGGTTGGGAAACGGTAGTGCCCTGAGAAAACCCACCGGCCAACGGCATCGTTTAGGCACTTACGAAAATCCAAGTGACTCCGATGGGAATCAAACCGGTATCGCCTTGGTGAGAGACTACAGATGGTGGAGAGAGAAGTTTAAGAGGTTTTTTGGTCAGCGCTTAACTTCGAGGTCTTCAGCACTGGTGAGTGATGGCATGAGGTGAGTGTGGAGCAGCGCCGAAATGAAGGGGCGGGGGAAACAGGATATCCCCGAGAAAACCCGCCGACTAGCGGCATCGTCCGGCACGATTCCCACGTGCGAAAATCCGGGGTCGACCCCGCCGGGAATCGAACCCGGATCGCCTAAGTGGTAGCCAAGTGGTCTGACCGCTCGGGCACCGCGGCCCCCACAGATGGTAGAAAATCGCGGACATTTTATTGGCAAATCTACTAAGCTTTATATGTCTTCTCTAATGGTTGCTATGTACCTTGTATTTCTCCAAAAAGTTAGCAAATAAATTAAATTATAAGAACATTTTTCCACCTGCAGTAAGCTTTAATCTAGGAAGTTCTTAGCGATGCATGCCAGATGTCAACAATGGACTTCGGAAATATATTGCAATCTATCTAAATGAAATGTTTTGGTTAATAAGTGAATCTTTCATCGCTGTAGATTATGGACCTACAGCTTAGTTATATACTTCATATTAAGTGACTCTCCTGCAAGTTATGAAATCGTACTGCAACGTGTTTTAAATTCAGTTTTTCAAACTAAACTGCGAAATGGTCGCATAATACATTTATTTGCAAAATTAGTAAGCGTTTCGTACTATAAATAACATAGTTTCAAGCAAAACTTTACATTTATTAGTTGCATGATTTTGGAGCACCTATAAATTGCTAATGCCGTGTGTATGTAATATGTATAATACTGCAGTAGCTAAAAGTAGTAGTGCATTACAGTATAAAAAATAAAATACATAGCATGCACATATTGTGAAACTTTTCTCCTCCAGCTATAGTTTCTAGTCTCGTAACAAACACCCCACCAGTACTCTGTTGTGTAATAAACTTACAGGCTTAACGAACCCGAAGGACATATACATGGATATGATGCTCTCAGGTCTATTTTTACGACCGCGCGTAGAACCTGTTATTTTTCTCTATCCTCAAAGCAATCGTCCTGTTTACAAAAAAAAAACCCTGTTTCGAAACAGGCTTAACAATAAAAGTTCTATTATTTATGAAGAGTCGTAAATTTATAACGTAATAGTAAAGAGTTAAACGATAAACCAAGCAGGAGAACCAACCTTCAGAGCATGATGGCAAGAACCGCCTGGTTATAAGTATTTTGTGCGTCTGAGGCCTAGAAGCACGGAAGGGCTAAGGGCGAACCAGGCACGTGCATCACGATTTAACCTAGAGTCTAAGGCCCCGTACACACTATCCAAAATTCAGTATAATATTCTGTACCAAATTCAGTGCAAGTAGCAGTGTGACAGTGTGTACCGTAAATACGCTGGTCCCAAACAGAATTCCGTTCCTTATTTCACAGAAAGCGCCCGTCCTATTTATCATCTTAGTGTATGTTCAAGCGCATGCGTAATCACACTTGCAGCCACGACGGATGTGAAGTACGCATGCAGGGTTGTCAAGGCGATTTGAATAGAAACAATTTTCTCGTTTCCTTCTAAACACGACTGCCGGAGTTATCAAAACCTAAATATTACAAGATAGTTTAACTTTTTTTGGGGAATCGCATTCGTGTCTTGTTTGTGAAATAGTTTTCGGGAATTCTACAGTTATACTTTATGGATTATAGCAACCAACATCACAAATATAGTTTTCTTCTTTATGTACCGAAAGCTGTTAGTGAATAGTGATAGTGTGTACGCAACATAGAAGTTTTACTACATTATCTCTCTCTCTCTCTCTCTCTCTCTATATATATATATATATATATATATATATATATATATATATATATATATATATATATATATATATATATGTAAATGAAAGCTGACTGACCTATCAAACTGCAGCCCAAACCACTGGACCTAGAATCGTGAAATTTTTTGTGGGGGTTCCCCTCAGGTCGTAGGCGAGCACTAAGAAGGGATTTTTCGAAATTCGACCTCTAAGGGGGTGAAAAGAGGTGAAACGTGTTTCTGAAGAAAGAAACGTCGATAGAGCTCGAACCCGACGGCGAATCATCGTGATTTTTACTTTAATAGGACACTCGTAAAAATGCATATTAGCCAATTTAAGGATTTTTCGAAGTTCAACAATTAAGGGGGTGAAAAGACCTTAAATGTGTTTCCAATCAACTATCGATATCTATCGAACCCTTCGGGATAGAGAGTTGATATTCACTTCAAAATATTGCTTACATAAATACCCAAAAAGTAGTTTTAGGTTGTTTTGAAATTCGATCCCCAGGCAGTAAAAAGGGGCAAAATGTGTTTTTAATGAATCGTCTATATCTTTGAAACACAATTGGCTATCGTCGTGATTTTAACTTGAATTGGTTACTTTTACAAATGTCTATGAAAGGACTCAAAGATGTTTCGAAATTCTTTATTTAAAGGGGTGAAAATACGTGAAATGTGTTTTCGATTATCCTTCCATATCTATCGAATCAATCGAGATATCGAAGTGCTCTTTGCTTTAAATTGGTGCTTTTGTAAATATCCCAAGTACCACTTAAAATATATTTTCCGAATTCGGTCCTAAACTAGTTAAAAAAGGGGTAATATTTATTTTCGACTCACATTCGATATATATCGATCCCATAACTTTTTATATAGCGACGTGATTTTTGTTTAGAATTGATGCTTACTCAAATACATAAAAAAAAATTTCAGGAATTTTCGAAATTCACCACCAAAGGAGGTGAAAAGTGTTTTCAATTAATCGTCGATATTTCTTGAACCCAGCGGGCTAATGTTGTGTTTTTTACGTACACGAGATACCAATAAAGTATTCTAAAACGTGATTCAAGGGTTTTTCGAAATTTACTCTCTTAGGTAGTGAAAAGACCTTGAACGTGTTTTAGATAAATCCTCGATATCTATCGAACCCGTCGAGATATACAATTAATTTTTGCTTCAGGATGATGATTACAGAAATTATCGCAAAACAGTTTTCAGATTTTTCGAAATTCGATTTCCCAATACTGTGCAGGGGTGATATGTGTTTTTTTTTAGTGAATGATCGATTTTGATTCGACTGAACGGGCTAGCGATGTGATTTACACTTCAGTTGGATACTTATACAAATGTCTAAGATGTACATTTAACATATTTCGAAATTCGACACTCAAAAGGGTGAAAAAGCACATCATTTGTTTTCCATCAACCCACGATATCTATCTAAAAAGTAGCGATATTGAGGTGTTGTTCGCGTCAGAATGATGCTTACGTAAATATTTAAAAAATATGTACGTAATTTTTTTCTTTATAAGAAACGTGATTCTTAAGAATAAAACTAAGTTGGTCAATATTCAAGGCGGACGATCCGAAAAGCAGGAACGAGCAGCGAGAAACAACCAATACAGGAGTTTCACTCAACAGTAACCTATCGAGACGTAGTGTTGTACAACCTCTATGAGCCCAGGACACAGATATTTTATTTTTTAAATATATTTTTATTTTCATGAATTATTTCGTGACGCAGTTGTTTGTCACTCAGGTCTAAATTCTAGGAGGTTCTGGGCTCGAATTCCGTTAAAAGCTGCGTGTGAACGTTCAGTTCTAACACACAAAAACTACAAGGCAGATCGAATTAGTGCAATTTACATGTAGTCTTTAAAAGGAGTAAAATTGCAGTTCGCTTTCCACTTAGGTTCCTCTACAATATCAGCTGATATATCGTCGGTATACTGCCAAAAGTGATTAAGTCATAAATTCTATTCTGTTTAAAAACAGTATTAAATTGTATGTATTAACAAAAATGTGGTATGTTACTATACTGTGACACAACAGTACGAAACGACAATTAAACTTTAAACTTGGGCAATTGTTCGTGAACAACATATACATATTCCTAGCATTTTTATAATTTTATCTCATTTTGACTTTGTCACTTTTGGCAGTAAACCGACCATATATCATCTCACTAATCTCAAGTTTGGGCACCAAACACGTTTCCGCGAAACCTTTACCCACTGAAACTTTGTAATGGCAATACAGTTAAAGTGAATATTTTGAAAATATATAATAGAGGCCACTGTCACCAATGATTGTGCACAGGGTAAACAGATTTTTTTCATTCGAGTAACTTCTTATCTTAGATGTCTGTAGTTACCCCACAACCTCAAATTGGCAAGGCTATAAATAAGACCCTAACTTAAGACTGCTTTTCGCGTGGACAGCTATATCTACTTATCCTGCTGCAGAATTAGTTATACTAGCCGCTTGGACATTCTAACACTTGATGACTGAAGTACCAATCTTGTGTACAAAGAGGTTTTTCAATTAAAGTAAATATTATCAGTTACGAATAATACTCGCGAGCAAAGCCGCGGGGGACTGCTAGTTCTAGTATAAAATAGTTACCGATATTTGTGGATAGAAATAAGAAAGGGATTGAGTGGATAGTTAAGGATACCGGACTTTAGGTTTATGTCACAGAACTGGCGTGTAGTCTCCTCGTCGATATCGCACCTCGTGTGACACATTCAGTGTTGGCCCTATCATTCTTTTTTGCGTGATGTTAAAGGTACAGCCTAGCTGTGTTGTGCGTGCCTATGCCTTTTTGATGGATCTGCGCCAGGGTGTTAATATCTGAAAATGACCGCGAAAGCACAATTTTACGCAGTTTTTGGGTGCGAGAAAATAATACTTAGAGATTAACGTATGTCCTGAATTTAATATACACCCGTATAACGTTCTTTTACTACTATTTGTAAGCAGACATTACGTACTTGAGTAGTCTTCGAAATACATTATATCTGCTGAAACTTTGTGCATCGTTCAGTGGTCGAGGCAAATATATGTGTGTTTCTGTACATAAATACATACGCACTATACTCTATCCATTCTAAGGTTGCAGCTAATTCATTCATGTGAATGACAATAAAAAAATTTTGTACAGCATAAATTTCATTTGAAAAATTGAAAAATACAAGGAAACTGTGTTGCAGCATAATCACAACGTGAAAAATCAAGATGTAATTAAATTCCTTTGAATAATTTCGCTAGCAATTAGTATTTCTGCTGCAACCTTAGAGTGGACAGAGTATAGAGAGAGAGAGAGAGAGAGAGAGAGAAGAGCGTGAGATAGATACAGTCTGAAAGACTCCGACAAAGCCGGCAGGTGATTCTATAGGAAAATTAATATAAGCCGAAATTGTAAGAAGCGCTCTTTTTTAGAAAAGAGATTTCTAAGAGAGGTTTGTGCCTTCAAAAGTCAGTTTAGGTATGCTTTATTACGATTAAGCCACTAATACTCTATCAGCTTGTTGAAAAAAATGCCTTTAATCATGAGGTAAAGACGAGTGAGACGTCATTTTCTTCAGTTATTGCGTATATTACGGATATTCTAACACAGAAATCGAAATCGGTAACTTTAATAAAATATTTAGTAAAAACTAAAAAACTCAATTTTTAAATTAACTTTAACAATAGTATCAAATACGCGGTAACGACGTGTTGGGTGTAATTTTTTTTCCATGTTTTGTGTAGAATGCGAATATGCTAACGCAGAAATGGAAATCGACATTTTTTCATATGGAGTCTATAAAATATATATTTTTTAAAAAATGTTTTTGTTTTATTTTCTAAATATTTAGTACATAAGTTAAAAGTTAAAGTTATGATGTCGTGAGGCTAAATACATGGCCTAAATATGATGTGATATAAACCACTTGGTTATAGACTGCGTGTGCTCAGAGAGTTAAGTTAGATGCAAAATAACACAGACCTACCCTCACGTAAGAGGCAATGAAACTGTGAATACTTTAATATAAATATCGAATTAAATATATACTAAACAAAAACATTAGCATATATAATACATAAACATAACTTCTGCTTACAGTGGAAAGTACAAAACAATTCCACGATCCACTGCAGAAATTAAGTCTGAAAACATTGTATACTCTTAGTAAAAAAAAATTTGTTTGTCCAAAGAAAAAGATGTAGCAGTCACAGTAAATGCGTCCTTATTTGCAAGGCTTGCTATGATAGGCCAGCATCGTCGTTTTGACTTACGAGTTGTTTTGGGATACTCATTGGGGTCAGTTCCATGGGCTTCGTGTGATGCAATAGGGTACCCTAGAAAGACAATAAAGAGCCAATTATGGCATATCCTTGAAGAAGATGTTCCTGCTGAAACAGTTTACCCACATAATGCAGCTTCTGTTTTCGATGGACTGGCTTTGCCTCAGAGAGTAAAAATACCCAGTGGCGTGACTTTTTATGCAATCGGCGAGACTATATTCGAAAAGTCGCTCCAATGCCCAGGAAACAGAATCGACGTAGTTTTGATGTGTATAAGTCTACTTCGATTAAAGACTTTGAGAGGTGTGATTATCAAGAAAGTAGCTTACCTATATTGTATGAAAACATCAAGGGGGCCTTAAAGTTAGGTGTTGGTCACCAGCTAGTTCAAATAAAGCCGATCTCATCAGGTTTCTTATGGGGAACATCTGAATTTCGAAGCAAACTACAGAGTAGAGTTATGTTCATTGCTGCTGAAGACAAATGTTGGAAATTAACACCACATGAATCCGATGATTTTTCTGACGAGGAATGCTGTTAGTGAGACCTTTAAACTGGGGCATTGTATGTGTTCAAAACAATTATTGCTGTATTTCTTATAGCTATCACAATATTTTAATATCTGTTTTCTGATAAAAATTATATATACGCTATTTATGTCGTTTTACATTAAAATTGTAAGAAAATAGTACTTAATACAACTGTACTGTGGATTGATGCAATTTATTGCCATTTAAAATTCTTCATTTCGTTTTAGTTATCTAATGAAATTATTAAGAAAGCTCCCGAGTAATATTTACGAGTTGGCATACACTAAATATACATAAATACGGAGAAAATGATGCCCAAGTATCTTATGGATACTATTTTTTATAACTAATTAAATTTTTCTGTATGAACTACACAAAACCTACCTACTTTTATTTCCGGTTTGGGGTACTCATAATCTGCACAACAAATGAAAAGGAAATTATACTCCACAAGTATTTACTGTTCCATTGGCACTGTTTTCACAACCAATATTAATGTTTCTTATAAAATACTACATTAAAGCGATATTTATTATTAAAAGCGATATTAAAGTGACTTATTTAAATTTCCTGGTCAACACATTCATAACCTACACAAAAAGTGGTAGAAAATGACAACCAACACGACTTTACCGCCTGATTAGTACTTTTTTACAATCAGTTTTATAAAACAGATTTTTTTTAGTTTTTCACTAAAAACAATATGAAAGCTACCAACTTCGATTTCCGGATTAACATATCGATACCCTCATGAGAAAACCTCGTAACTCCATTTTTTTTTTTTTTTTTTTTTTTTTTTTTTTTTTTTTTTTTTTTTTTTTTTTTTTTTTTTTAGTTTTATATTTACATTCTACCCCGAAAAAAATTCCTTATCAACTACGAAAAGCATGCATCTCCAGTTATGTTTTTTCGAAATTTTAAAAGCAAAATCCGAACTCTCGCAAATTCATTGTTGGATTGTAACAAGCGAAAAACTCTCTCTTCTGTAAAAAAAAAACGGATTTTGGAGATACGAGGTTTTCACACGCATCACCAGATATGTTTTTTTTTTATTTAAGCAAAAATTAGAGCTCACGAGGCTTTATTGTTGGAATGTAACCAGCAAAAGACTCCCTCTCCTGTTAAAAAATAGGTTTTTGAGTAATGAGATTTTCACTTGAGGGTATCGATATTCGTATTCTACACAAAATAGGAAGAACACCCACCACGAATTTACCATTAGATTGGTACTTTTTTTTATAATCACTTTAAAAATGTTGTTTCTTTTTTTTTTTTTTTTTTTTTTTTTTCACTAAAAACAATATGAAAACTACCGATTTCGATTTCCGGGTTAGCATATTCGTAATATACATAAAATAGTGAACAAAATGACACCTAACTCGTCCTACCGCATGATTGAAGGCATTTTCGTAAAAATAGGGGTCTAGGTTAAACATACATCACTCGCAAATTCCAACAAACGTCGCTTGCATAGTCCTTATGGAAACTTAAACCAACGCACTGTTTACGTGGCTTGGTAATGGTAGTTGATACCATTGAAGTTGGCGCTAAAACCTTGGTTTATTGTAAATATAATAGAAAGTATTAGAAATGGAACAGTGACTGCAGGATAATTTATATTTGTACGAATGTCTTCACGTGAATCAGGTCGTTACCATCACTAATAGGGTTGCATCCACGTTGTCGCTTATAACTTTGTGAAGCTGAAGCCTAATTTGTTTTTTTCAGTTTTGGAATATGGGTATAATACAACTGTCAGCTTGCTGATTAACAACCCAAAAATGTCTAAATTGCTAAAATCATATTTTAATTGTACATATCGAACCGTGTCAATAATTTCTATTTCAAGCTATCCTCTGTCTACTGTTATCGGGATGGTTATTTTTTTAAACCTAAACGATACATTTATCAATAATCTGTTTGGCAGTTACGTTCAAAATAGTTTTCACCATTTCAAGACAGTAAATATCATGGTTCTAACTAGTTATGAAATGAACGAAACTTTTCTAAATTGACTTACTGGTCGAAACCGTATAAAAAGGACAGAAACAGGGTAGCATGTTACCAAGGCGACTGTGGAGCATTTCTCTCTTATCTGCCTGCGTTTAAAATTTTAGCCTGGTAAATGAAGCAAGTTTACTTCGCTTCTGCGACAGCTAGCAATGTTTTTTTTTATCTCTGGCGCTACTGCGTACGCGCTAACTCGCATTTCTGACACAAACATGTTTGTGCAAGGGCCGATTTTTACGAGTAAAATAAATTCTTAAGTTTGAGTTGCTTGTAAACAAGTTTCCCATATGTTGTTCTTCGGCGCAGCCAAGTTTCATCGGGGTGGAACAATTCATAAATTAAAGAAAAGAGTTAAATTAAGGCCTCGCTCTTTAGTTTAGCAGTGATTTCGAAAATACTTTTTTAACGGAAATTAATACATATATCAAAAATTCATTCTGGCAGTTTTAACACTTTTATATCACCGTTTGTATCTGAGTTTTTCTGTTGCAATACATCAAACAGATTATTAGATTTTTGCCCCTGAAATAGCACATGTTTTGTTGTCAAAATAAGCCAAAATGAAGCAAATTTTTTTTTGCTGGAAAACGGTACATTATTTTTAAAAACCCTCTGGCAAATTGTGCATCGTATGGCTGTACACAGTCTCAAATTTTTTTCAGAGCATTTGGTTAAAAAATATTAAAGTTATTAAAAATTTTTTGAAATAAATGAAAGATCATGGCCTTAAACTGACTAATTTATTTACCAACCTTACTTATTTACAACATAAGTATTATTTGCTTGCACTCTACAGTCATTACACAAAAATGTACGTCATTTACGCTTAATAATTACAGTACCGTACTGTACACTTTCACACGACACAAGTCAGTTAACATTGTCCGTTCTCACCAATTGCTGTTTTCACATTACAGCAATTGTCGCTTAACTTTTGCAATGTCTCGTTCTCCATTTTTCTCATTAGATGTAGTAATTTACTTTTTTTTCTCTTTAAACTTCTCGTCCGTCCTGCACATGCTCATATCAACAGCACTCTCTGCAGCCTTGCGTACGCCGTTGTTCCTCGTCAAAGTCGTTACTCGTTGTTCGCCGCCTTGCTCCTTCACTGCCTGGTGGTGATGTGCCGTCTTTGCTGTCGGGAACCATCCTTTTTTTTTCTTCGCCATCGCCTATGTCACTGTCGTCGCCGTCGCGTGTTACAGCGCTGTCATTTCCATTTCCCCGATATTTTCCTCGCACAGGCTAAGCGCCAAACAATCACTTCTCACTCGGCCACCTATCACACACACACACACACACACACACACAAAATGTTCATGCCTCTTCCTTCAGTGACATCATCTAGACCATTCTCAACATTCCCAACTGAACGACGACACGTTCTTTCTGAGAAGGTTCCAGTTATCATGACTACTTTCCAGTTCAATCTTGAACCGCCCGGTTTAAGGGTGCTCTGCAAGAAATTTTTTGTGAATGGTTTTTGGTTATTTCGATACATCTGTATTACGACTTTCGTTACACGAAATATAACTCTTTTCAGACACGTAGTTTTTTAACTACAAGTGGTTAAAAAGTGGAATTCTTCTATTTGAAAAACTACAAAACTTTCAAAGGAATTGACTTGGATCGTTGAAATTTGACATAGCATGCAAGTTGCTACTGAGGAATATAATAAAGTATTGAAAAAGGCGCGTGAGACGTGCTGTAGCGTAGTACGGAAAGTAATTTTTCTTGTATAACTATTAAAAATATTTCCAATGCGTTTATCTACGAAAAGAAGACACACTTCAAGCCTTTCTCTATGGTTTTAAAAATTCCGCCCGCTAATTAGAAACATGATTACCAAGCTCTTCAAAAGTGTTAAAAATGAATTTTTCACGTTGATGTAACTGAGAAAATATATCCGCCGCAATCGTAAAACAAAATCATAGAAACTTGCGTTGGACTTTACCACATATTTCCCACAAACAAAATATAACTTGGTCATCGCTTGAAGTCCCGTTGAAAAACACTTTCTTCCAAAACACAGCACGCTAGTTTAGTACTTCACGCCTAGAGGCGATAAGTTGTTTAACGGACGTTTTATATTCGAGTTATCGCGCCTTCCCCGTTTCAGTGCCTCAAACGTAAAAAGAAAGCTAAGGTACACTAACTCATAAGGGCAATGGAAAGGTCCCATGTCCAGCGGACGATTGGATTCTGCAGTCGTCAATAAAATCTGAACTACTTTTCAAAATTCGATGAGATTTTTTTTTTTTTTTTGCCGAGTAGATATTTTATCAGCGGACGTTTATTTATATAGCACTGTGCGGTAGAATGCTTTACTTTCAAGTAAAAAAAAATTAATAACTGTTTTTATAAAAATTAGGGATTGAAACAACAAAATCTACAAAAATGGAAAACTGTAATTTTTATCATTTTTAATATGATAACATCTAGGCCTCTATAATTACCGAATTTAAAAAATACTCGCGTTTTCATTTGAAAATAATTTTAACATCCGTAAACATCTCGTGCAGAGATTTTCGGGTAGAAAAATTATTTTCAAATCAAAACGCGAGTAATACACAAAGTACAGTTTTATTTGTTAAGGGCGCCGCCTACCCGCGCGTGAGAGGCTCAAAGGCGAAGCAGTAAGGTCGACCTTGAAGCGCGTATAAAATGCTGCGTCGCCTCAACGAGCCACGCTCTGAAATAGCGTGCAAGCTTCCCGCCTAACGGTTTTTACTGTGGGACATTAAGCGGTGACCATATAATTTTATTGGTGGAAAGTCTGCAACTAAGTTCAGTGCAGGTCGCAATCTGAGTTTCACATACATCCGGTTAGTACATTTTGAAGTACGGGAGTCTGAACAGGCCGTTTTTAACCATGTTGGAGGGTTTAGAAACAGTGTTTTCAATGAGCGTGGTGTCTTAATAATGAGGTTCCGACCTTGTCTGAAGTTTGTTTTGTGTTCGTGCGTTGGCACAATGGGCAACTGTGGAATATTTTCGTTGAAAAAACCTGTTTACGAACACACTGCAACGCATTTGAAGCGTGGGGTAGGCGGCCGCCTTAAGAGGCCAATACAACACGCGCCAGTTGCCGCGTTTGAGATACGGAAACTATCGGGGGATAAGATATGTACAGTCTCGTGCGTCAACAACTGTGTCGCCTTTACGCACGGGGCGCAGAAGTGGACTGCAGTGTTTCCGTCGTTGGCTATTTCCAGTGAGACTTTAAGCTGGGACCCTATTATTTTTTATTTATGGAAAGTGCTTAGTAAAAGTCTAGTACATGCTTCTCTATTTTAATCCTACGATTCTAGTTAGTAATTTTTACGTGACAACAGTTTGAAAGAGCCGTTTTAGGCCATTTTTAGTTGCCCCGAAACCATGTTTCTGAGCATGACATGTAAAAAAACGAAAATAAAAAAGCATAGTTTAAAATGTGTTTTCTTTTCGTGGATAAAGATATCGAACGGTCGTTTACAAGTATCTCTTAAAAACACTTTCCCCAAATAAATTGCAACACAGTTCATACGCCATCTGTACAGTGATCTTAAGATTTAGTGAACGCTACTTTTTTTGTATGTTTGAGGCACGGAAACGGGGAAGACAATCAGTCAAACACCTATTCGCCTCTGGAGGCCCGAAGAACTAAACTAGCGTGCAGTATTCTTGTAGAGTGTTTTTTTCTGTGGGACTTCAAGCAACAACACAGTTATTTCATTTGTGGAAAGTATGTGGCAGGGTTCTATGATTTTGTTTTACGATAATGGTTGATATTTTCTCAGATACAGCAACGTGAAACAGTCATTTTCACCATTTTGAGGAGCTTGGAAATCATGTTTTTTAAATAGCAGACGGCACTTTTAAAATTATAGGGACACATTTTAAAGTGTGTCTTCTTTTTGTAGATAAACGAATTGGAAACATTTTATAGCTACACGCGTCAGATCCAGTAAGTCTTAAAGTGACAGATTTTATTACATTTATTGCAGACAAGCATAAGGTACTTTTCTAGGCAAGAGTTATTATACGTTCCACGCCGGTCTTGTAAAAGTTGAGTTGAGATTATCTAGACAACTTCGAATATAAATATTTTACAAATTCCTTAATTATCGTTATGGCAGAGAGGGGTGTGGAATAAAGCCATTTGCCAACACGATGATTTTTCCTATTTTTACCAATTTAATCCCATTCGTTATCGACCTAGAAAATCTCTAGTATCTTCATTAAATATTTGCATAGAATCCAGAAAAACTAGTACATTAACTACTGTAATGGCCTAATCCCCGCTGTAAACGTTCCATAAATATATCAAGAACTTTTCGACAAATAAAAAGAACAGCTATAAAGAGGAAAATATTTAGATAAAAAAAAAACATGTGTTTTTATAAAATGCAAAGAACGACCCGATGAAAGTTTTGCGAGAGTTGATTGGCTTGGTCTAAAGACTACTAAATCTTGAAAGTTTTACACAAAATGTTGTTTCTCATTCAGTTTCGTTGAAACCCTGTTTATAGGGTTCAATACGAAATAAAAGGTAGATGGATAATTGAAAGAGGCGTGGAAAGAGTGTTGGAAAAAATATTTCCAAGTCAAAATTACGTTTTTTTTTTATTTTTTCTTAATGTGGGCGATCATTCTCAATTCTTTTATATTAATTATGCCCTTAATTCTCAATACAAGTATGACAAAATTTCAGATCCAATAGCAAAAGTGACTAGAATTTAAGGTACGTACAAACGCCAACACGGCAAAATGGTAAAACCATATAAGATGATATTCAAATATGAACTCTATAAAATGTGAAACTATTATAGAAAATATCGCAATCCCCAGTTAAAGAGAGTATCATATAAGTCTGAACAAACTTGCTCCAGATTACATAGCAAAATTCAAAAGGTAATAAATTCATAAAATTTAATAACAAAATTTCTCAAGTAACAAATAAATCTTATAATCTGTTACTAGCCCGAAAAAACAACAACATGGGTATAGAAACATCGAATGACAGGCTGGAATCATGCCCCTAAACTTATGCAATCCAAGCCACTTTCCAAACATGAAGCGAACAACCTTAATTAATAACCCGCAATTTTCATCACCTTTTTAAAATTTTTTATTTGTACCAGATATTTTTTTTTTTTATTTTAGACACAAAATGTGAATAAATTTGGCTCTTATAAAATTTTTTTATCTCTGATAGTTTTCGCGTAATGGCTTGTTTAAGTGATATTCTGCATGTTTCCGTTTTAAAGACTACACCAAAACCAACTGATATACCAAACTAAAAAATCACAATGGATAAAGACATAACAGGCTACAATGTCATGCTCATAAAAATAAAGAAAAAATTATTTGTATTTAAAAAAATTATTAAATTTTTAAAATGTTATTTTTAGTTTCAGCATATTTTAAAAATTCCATTCCTTGAATTTGTAAACCACATATGAATTTCCAGCCAACAGAGATGTTTCAAAAATAAAAATAATTAATGACATATTAAAATAAGTCTTTTGAGACACTCAAATATGTCCTTGAGATCGTACGGACCACTACTTCAGTTTGGGTTGTTCTTGTAGTAGAAACAAGCATGCAAGTTGTAAAAAAACGAGTGACGTGGTAGTTAAAAAATCCCGATTCTTAGAAAAACAACATATAGACGGTTCTACCTGTAAGAGTTTTTTGTGCTAACATGTTTTACATTCATAAGACAAAAAAAAAATTAAAACACTTCTGGAAAGGAAAAATTCACAGAGTAAATAGTAATAAAAAAGATTCACAACTTCTCCCCATTATTTTGTAAAATTCCTAGTAGAGTATGCTGTACATGAACAACATTACATTACCTTAGCACTGCTCAGTACACATTTACAATATACTCAAGTGACTGATTAACAAGTTATTTTTGTAATGTATATGATAGTGTGTAAAACACATAATTTCTGATGTATATGATAGTGTGTAAAACACATAATTTCTGATTATTTCTTGATGGTGAAGATGCTAGTTCACATTGTCTGGAATTAAAATACAAATAATTAAGTAGTCATCCACGATTAAAGTACATGTCAAATACATAGTTGGATAGTTTTTTCCTGCAGCAGTGGACTAAAAATGTGTTTTCTGGAATAGGGTATTCATGATATATATATATATATATATATATATATATATATATATATATATATATATATATATATATATATATATATATATAAATGAAAGCTGACTGACTGACATATCAAACTGCAGCCCAAACCACTGGACCTAGAATCGTGAAATTTTTGTGGGGGTTCCCCTCAGGTCGTAGGCGAGCACTAAGACGGGATTTTTCGAAATTCGACCTCTAAGTGGGTGAAAAGAGGTGAAATGTGTTTCCTAAGAAACGTCGATAGAGCTCGAACCCGACGGTCAATCGTCGTGATTTTTACTTTAATAGGACACTCGTAAAAATGCATATTAGCCATTTTAAGGATTTTTCGAAATTCAACTTTTAAGGAGGTGAAAAGCCCTTAAATGTGTTTCCAATCAACTATCGATATCTATCAAATCCTTCGGGATAGAGAGTTGATATTCACTTCAAAATATTGCTTACGTAAATACCCAAAAAGTAGTTTTAGGTTTTTTTGAAATTCGACCCCCAGACAGTAAAAAGGGGCAAAATGTGTTTTTAATGAATCGTCTTTATCTTTGAAACACAATTGTCTATCGTCGTGATTTTAACTTTAATTGGTTACTTTTACAAATGTCTATGACAGGACTCAAAATCGTTTCGAAATTCTTTATTTAAAGGGGTGAAAATACGTGAAATGTGTTTTCGATTATCCTTCCATATCTATCAAATCAATCGAGATATCGAAGTGCTCTTTGCTTTAAATTGGTGCTTTTGTAAATATCCCAAGTACCATTTAAAATATATTTTCCGAATTCGGCCCTAAACTAGTTAAAAAAGGGGTAGTATGAGTTTTCGACTCACATTCGATATATATCGATCCCATAACTTTTTATATAGCGACGTGATTTTTGTTTAGAATTAATGCTTACTCAAATACCTAAAAAGTAATTTAGGAATTTTCGAAATTCACCACCAAAGGAAGTGAAAAGTGTTTTCAATTAATCGTCGATATATATTGAACCCAACGGGCTAATGTTGTGTTTTTTACGTCCACGAGATACTAATAAAGTATTATAAAACGTGATTCAAGGGTTTTTCGAAATTTACTCTCTTAAGTGGTGAAAAGACCTTGAACGTATTTTAGATAAATCCTCGATATCTATCGAACCCGTCGAGATATACAATTAATTTTTGCTTTAGGATAATGATTACAGAAATTATCACAAAACGGTTTTCAGATTTTTCGAAATTCGATTTCTCAATACTGTGCAGGGGTGATGTGTTTTTTTAGTGAATGATCGATTTTGATTCGACTGAACGGGCTAGCGATGTGATTTACACTTCAGTTGGATACTTATACAAATGTCTAAGATGTAAATTTAAAATATTTCGAAATTCGACACCCAAAAGGGTGAAAAAGCACAAAAATTTTTTCCATCAACCCACGATATCTATCTAACCAGTAGCGATATTGAGGTGTTGTTCACGTCAGAGTGATGCTTACGTAAATATTTAAAAAATTATGTATGTATTTTTTTCTTTGTAAGAAACGTGATTATTAAGAATAAAACTAAATTGGTCAATATTCAATGCAGACGATCCGAAAAGCAGGAACGAGCAGCGAGAAACATCCTATACAGGAGTTTCACTCTACTGTAACCTATCGAGACGTGGTGTTGTACAACCTCTATGAGCCCAGGACACAGATATTTTTTTTTTAATAAAATTTTATTTTCATGAATTATTTAGACGTTACGTGACGCAGTTGTTTGTTACTCGGGTCTAAATTCCGGCAGGTTCTGGGCTCGAATTCCGTTAAAATCTACGTGCGAAGGTTCAATTTTGACACACAATAACTACAAGGCAGATCGAATTAGTGCAATTTACAAGTAGTCGTTTAAAAGTGGTAAAATTGCAGTTCGCTTTCCACTTAGGTTCCTCTACAGCATCAGCTGACATATCGTCGGTATACTGCCATAAGTGATTAAGTCATTAATGTTATTTTGTTTAAAAACACTATTAAATTTTAGATATTAACAAAAAAAATGTGGTACGTTTTTATACTGTGACGCAACAGTACGAAATGACGAACATACTTAAAACTTGGGCAATTGTTCGTGAACAATATATACATATTCCTAGGATTTTTATCATTTTATCTCATTTTGACTGGGCAGCTTTTGGCAGTAAAACGACGATATATCATCTCACTAATATTAAGTTTGCTGTACCAAATACGTTTCCGTGAAACCTTTACCCACTGAAACTTTGTAATAGCAATAAAGTTCCAGTGAATATGTTGAAAATATGTAATTGAGGGCACCGTCACCAATGGATGTACA
>PNEQ01000150.1:6037-43335 GCA_003012365.1 Medauroidea extradentata
TTTTTTTTTTTTTTTTTTTTTTTGTGTATTTATGTACCCCATGCAACATGCTAGGCCTTTGGCTATTTTTGCCTTCCTTAAATTTGTTTTTAAATAAATAACGGAATACATAAATAAAATAAATACTGTACATGCTAATTAAAGCGGTCAAAATTAAATTCACGAAAGAAAATACAAATTACAAGTGGTTTCTGTAGAACGTTTCTGTAGAACAACTGTATACATTCCATTATTTGTTTGATTAGAAAGAACACAGTGTTTCAGTTTTGATATAAATCAAGCATGATAATTCGAGTTTTAATGCCTTGTCACAAAATGGCACACATTATTTTTCCTTTGTTGGTGCCAGCTGTTGCGCCATTGTGAATCAGTGCAACATTGTCAAGTTTCTCAACAGACGCAATGAAAATGTGTCAGTAGACTGCAGTATCCACAGTATGGGTGAAAAGAATTGGTTACATTATTCTCTGTATGGAAATTGCTTACAGAAACCCCAAGTTTAACTGGGTGCATAGTCTCCTCATGAACAACCTGTTGATTTCAGCATTCCAGTAGAGTAAGTTCTGCAAGTTAACATAGCAGCATGAGTGGCGTCGTGCTTTAGCTGTGAAACATGGCGGACAATGTACCTTGATTTAGCATATTGAACACCAGAAACCAACAGCAATATTTCAGTTCTGTTTTTGCCTTTATCTTCTTCCTGCAACTCGTGGACAGTTGCAACGGCTTCAGGTGAAAACATTTCGTAGCTCTCGGGTACATTAAGTTGGAATACCTACTCTTCTGCTACAACCGTCTTAATTACACATGAGGTAATCACTCCAGCAGTGCCCGGACATCTACAGCATTTGTGAGGAAACAAGTTGAACAATGTTAACCTTTTCTCACTCATAACGGTTACAGTGGTATCCAGTTTGTGCACCATAGCCGGTATTGTATCCTTTTTAGGGAGTTTTTGAATGATACATTTTTTCCAGTGTGCCCTTTGTGGTTGAGTTTGCAATCCAGTGTGTCACTTTTCAAGGAAGAGTCATTGTGTAGTACAGTAAACCCTCGTTCTAACGACATCGCACGGTGCCAGGAAATTGTGTCGTTAGAACGCTGATGTCGTTAGTCCCGAGGTAACTAAATTTGACAACCCCCCCCCCCCCTAGAATAAAAAAATTTTAAGTGTGTTTTTTCTTTTCTAAAATTTATGTAGAACAATTACCGACTTAAAAAAGTTTTCATTGAAATTGTATTTTAGTACAATGAAAAGGTGTCTTCCAAATAAAATGGTACCCCACAATCCCCCACCGTGACGTGTGTGGCTGAGCAGCGCGCTTGGTCTGGTTGTGTAGGATGGGGGAGGGGAGAGAGTGGCCGGACCGCTGGCCTTGACTTGCCTCCGGGCAGCTTGTGCGCGCGTGATTCATCCTGCTTGTCTTGAGTGAAGCACATTCAGACCACAACAAAACAACTCGTATTATTTACGTTGAATGTATACGGCAACGATTTTTAAACCTTTCAGTACAGTCATTGAGTTTTTTTTTTTTATTGCACAAGAACTGTTACAGCCTGTCGCCATTATACGCATTTACGCGATACTAATAAAAGTGTGTATTAAAGAGCAAACATTAAAAAAAATTAAGGAATTTTTAAAAACTCTAACGCCTATTATGAACGCGAATTTAGAGCCACTCAAAAGGGCAAAAAACTTACTTTTCAAGGTGCTTCCACGTATGAAATAATGACTGAATTACTCATCGCTAAAAGTTGTAGGCCTATTGGAAAAATCACGAAACTATGCACAACGCACCAGTTTAATGCTCTGTACTGCGAATAGAGATGAAGTGGCTCTCGCGCGCTGGCTGCGGTCGCCCTTATTGCTCCACTGTCGAGCGAGCATAAAACAAAAACCTTATCAGTCCACATGCCGCACACAGTGACGGGACTGTTGTGTTTGCGTCGTAGGCAGTTTTTACGCCACAGCGCTTTCATAGCTATATGACGAGTGATCAATAATACAGCGGAAGTCGTCAAGGTCAAGCCGAGCTCATTCTGCTTTTTTTTTTTTTTCTGTGCTGTGCTGTAATGAGGGCGTAAAAAAAACCTGTGTCGTCTCTTCAACCACCATCCCCCTGGGCTATCACAAGACACGGAAACATGGGAGAGAGTCGCCAAGTGGGAGAGGAAAAACTACCACGTGACTCCGCTTTGTGGCGAGACAGGATGCTAGTTGCACGTGACTATCAGACAGTTGAGAGTTGGCAGTTCATGCACGCATGCGCAAGCACAATCTGGCTGGTTCGTGGGGCAGGGGGGTGGGGGTGAATGTTTATTGTCTGGCGTGGACAGTCAGTAGGAATTGTATTTATGTTTAGCGGCGTGTTTCTTACAGCATAGCACTCACAAAGGAAATTTCAACACATACGATTTTCCTTAAATTTTCAATTTCAAAAAAGGTTTTAAATTATCATTGCTATGCCACGTCGCGTATCAAACTGCATAGCTGAGATAAGGACATGTGGAGGAGTGTGACAGGGAAGTTCAGACAGGAAGGAGTGTGGAGAAGTGAGGGGGAGGGGGAACATTAGGAGATAAGGCAGCATTAGTCATCGCGTCTCACATATGTCGGTGTTGCGCGGGCGGCCTACACACCTGGCGCACACTTCAACTATATTCCAGCCGAAGTTTCTAGCATTTTAAAATAGTTTTTTTTTTTGTGTCACAGCAGCACATTACTAATTTTTGATAACTTAATTATGTTATTGTTTAATGTACGCATAATTATTTTTAATTATTGTTTTACTGTGATCTATTTCACTTTGCTTAGCTCTGGTAAATTTTTAAAATATTAATTTTTCCACGGTTCCTGGAATTTATGTCGTTAGATCGCCGATGTCGTTAGATCGGGGGTGTACTGTATGTATTATATTTTCACAACTAGCACATAATGACGGAACACCTGTAACGAATTAAAAACAAATACATATGTAGGCCAAGTCATAATTTGCAATTACAAATGGTACAGTGCGTGAATTTCCAGCTGATTAAATACATAGTGATATGTGTTATTTTATGTAAGCTGTGCTGTAAAAAAAAGTTGGGTTCCAGACAAGTAGTGTGTGTGATGCACTATACTGTATAGTTGAAAACTGCGTAATCAAACTGAAAATCATAAATTTTTGGAGTTTATGCATAATTTTTAATATTGGTGTAATATGCAAAGTGTGGCTTAGCTGAATATGACATAGATTTTATTAATGTAATTATGTGAACTATAGTTTTTATAAGTAACCTTTGTAGCTATTATTGCAGGATGAGTAGTTTTTATTATTAGTGAATAAGTATTTTATGCAGTCTTAATTTTATAGTATAATATTTAAAATGTTAACTTTTATTTCAGTGGTCTTGGTTCCAGAATGGAAAAGTAAAGACGCAGTTCATTTATTCCCGAATGTTCTAGATTTCAGATAGGGTGTAATGTTTGTTGTTATGGCCAGGTGGCCTTGGTAGGAGGCAGTAGCTTTGTTTTTCTTTTTGAGCTCTGTTTTTTTTTCGCGGCAGTTTTGGCGCTGCTTGCTTTTATTGTGTAGTTTCTAGTTTTGACCTACAGGGTTCTAGGTAATGGAGCGAATGACGAGCGTCATGCCACAGAGAACCAGCCAATGAGAGCACGGCGTGTGGCGCCCCTTTGTCCTTCGTTCTGGAATGTTTTGCCTCCGCCATAGTTAATCTGAGTCGTAAAGCGAGCTGAATAGGACGCGTGTGGGGCTGCGGCCCAAATTTTCTACATGAAGTGAAGTTCGGGAGTGGCAAACTTAACATGTACGGGTAGCACCGTGACCTTTATTCTTTAACCTTTATTTTCGGACATCTTTTGAACTTTACAAAATTTGTTTCCGCCTGTACATGTAGGCCGTTAGGCGCGGAGAGCCAGGATGGCTACTCATTCTTCTTCGCCACGTGTGTATTCACAGTGTGCTAAATTTTCTGATTTTGTCTTGTCTAATATTCTGATATAGTAGTCATGCTGCATTTCTGCTTATAATTTTCTATGAACCAGATCCACCGTGCTAAGACTTGAACAGTATATTTCGTGCCGATGTAAACTGAAATCTAATAAACTAGAAGTCTTGGATTATAGTGAAGTACATTATTTTGGGACTGACCTTTTTAAATTTGCCAGTGTGTATGGAAATTCCAAATTTGGTCTACAATATAACATAACATAACCTACAAAAGTACTGCCAGTAAACTCCGGAGTACTTGACTACAGATCAAGAGACATGTACAAACTTTTAACCTTGCTTTTTTGACTGGGTTATCATCAAGCTAGTGCACTGGTCTAGGAGGACTGGTGTGCGACACCTTCATCGCTAGAGACAGCCAGCTAGAAGATTCATGCATCCACACCACATGTCTACAGCAATCGGAGTGAGGGGGGATGTGTTGCCCTTGCCCGCACTATTTCAGTTTATCTCTCTCTTCCTCTCGCACTTTGCCTCTCTTTCTTCCTCTCTTATCATCTCTTTCATTATTTCTCTTCCTCTCTTACCTTCTCGCTTAATCTCTATATTCTTCTCTTGCACTCTTCTTCTCTCTCTTCCCCTCTTCATTTCTTTTCCTCTCTCTTCTTTTCCTCTTATCTATTTTCTTCTCTTCCTTTTTCTCTTCTCCTCTCATTCTTCCTCTTGCTCTTTATTTAATCTCTGCTTCTTTAATTTTTACCAAACATCTTATATTCACTTCTCAGAGACTATTTTAGTTAGTTCTTTTTATTCAGTTTTCTTCTATTTCCTTTCACAATTTTACTATTTCTGACATGAAAGGTTCTTTGTCCTTGCAGCTGTGGCAACTGTGTTTAACATCCTGGCTCCCATGTTGGGGGGTTTGATGGCTGCCAAAGTATTGCATCGCTGCTTACTCACCTCAATTTTACATGCACCTTTGTCATTTTTCGAAACAACGCCTGTTGGACGAATATTAAACCGCTTTTCACAAGACGTGAATGATCTAGATAGTGCTATTCCGGAGCTGTTCAAGGATTTGTTGGATTGTTTATTTGAGGTAAATTAAAATAATTATTTATATCTGCTTCTTAGTAACTTATGGCACAACGTTCGCTATGATTACAAATTTATTTATGTTAAATTGAGTCATGTTCTATAATTTTAATACATTATGTCTGTTGGTATAGGCAAACGACTCACGTTGTTTAAATAATTTGCCACATTTAGTATCCTAATCATTATGTTGTTTGATGCTTCAATACATACTATGCTGTGCATATTTTACTATAGTGAAGGGTAAAATTTAAATAATTTTTGTTAGAAATTAAAGCCAGAGCTCTGATATTCGTTCATTAGCCCTTTAATCATTAATCAGAACACCACTCAACACAGTATGTATTCTTTAATTTTTCCAACAAGTTCAGTAACTGAATTTTTGCAATTTATTGTTAAAACTGCTCTGCACTGAAAAATTCATAATTTTATAACTCTACCAAAACACTGTTCAACTCTTATACATCACATTAATAGTAAATTCCCACAAATTACATATTTTTCATTTCCATAGTTTACGTACAAGCCCATGTCGAAGTAGCAGTTTGACTATTTTCGCAACTTACCCTAAGTAAAAACTATTCAAACGATAGAAATGAAATATTTTAGGAATGAAATTAAATGAATTGAGCTACAGAATGACACATTTGTAATTTCACATAAAAGTTTATTTGTAATAAACAAAAATTCTTGAATATACCTAAATTTCTGCATATATTTGAGTACATGTATTTCAAAAACTTAATTTTTATGTGAAATAACAAAGGTGTCATTCTGTAGATTAATACAATTTACATTCACTGTAAATTATTTCATTCATATAGTTTAAATAGTTTTTATTTTGGGTAAATAGCGACAGTAGTCAATATTGCTACTATGATTTGTGTCTGCACGAAAACTACGGGACCGAAAAATATTTTATTTGTGGGAAATTACTACTATTTTAATGTGTAGGAGTTAGACAGTTTTTGGTACAATTATGAAATTATGAATGTTTCTGTGAAAAGATGTCTTAAGATTGATAGTGTAATGTAATATCCAATATTTTAGCATCTTCTAGAGAAAAAATTCAGTATTTTCTTCATTAGAACACATTGACTGTGATAAGAAAAGAAGCTTTGAGCGTAAATCAGCGGAGACTGTTCTGGAGTTGTAGGGATACTTGTTTTTATTCACTTGTGTGTAGTTAGTTTCATGCCATTTCTTGTGTTATCTAAATGAATTGGATCCTTAATCCTGTTTGCATGTAATAATGTATAACAATAAGTTTTTTGTGTTACATAATTGCAGTATTATTATTATTATTATTATTATTATTATTATTATTATTATTATTATTATTATTATTATTATTATTATTATTAAGGGTAGTACTGTTGGACTTGAGAACTGCTGTTGTGTCGGTACAGGTTGCTTAAAGTAGATAGTATATTAGTTACTGTTGACTGCTTCATGCTTATATACTAAATTTATGTATGGTCAGTATTGATTGGCATATTATTTTCCTGGGATTTGGTTTCCTTAGCTTAGAATATATCTGTCAAGCTTTAAAACACGAGTAGAATAAATTGGTTTTCTGATTGACCTTACTATACTTTAAAGTGAGGAGACTAAGAAATATACTGCATTTGAGTAAACAGATAGTTGTTTTGTTGATTATTAGTATAGTTACAGTATGCAAGACTAATGCTATTTCTTGGCAGAAGTGTTGCTGTTCTTCCTTTATAGGATTTTATTACTTTGTTTTTCTCTACTTGTAAGTCTACATATTTATCAACAAAGTGTTTATAGTTCTAGTGTTCAAGTTTTGGAAACTATGCCACGGGTAAAGCAGTTAATTAGAGAATGTGACAAATGAGGAGTGTTATCATTGAATTCTATATTATGTCAAATGTTTTAAGGTGCTCATTAATGACACGTAATTAGGCAGTGTTGATGTACGTCACTGTAACTTTGAATCCTCTGTCTCTTGTAAATGGTTTGTATTGAAATGATTGGAGAGGGGGCATTTATTAAGGAAGACACTAATTATTTATGTTAGTAATATCTAATATTAGCTGGGAAGTAAATGTGTGGAAAATGTGGCAAGAAGTACTGTGATGTAGTACAATCAGGAATGAAAGAAAATGAGTACAGCAATTTCTGGTGTGACGACTGTGGAATAGACAAAAAATACTCACCTACGTTATTATCTGGTTAATGACACAATTGGTGGCCATCAGTCACCTGTCAGTTAAACGTGGGCCTACAAGAAACCCTTAGCAATGACACAACAAACACACAGTTAAAGCTTGGAGGACAACTAAATAGGTCTGACATGCAAAAGGTTAAAAATTGGCATTATGGGATAAAGGAATACAGGATCTTATCAAGATTTTATCTCCACTGCAAAAGTAAACATTCCTTAAAAAAATGTTAATTCTAAGTTCTAGTAGGTGGTGTTCAGGTTAACAAAAAGTAAATGTATCTAATGCCTTTACGACTTCTAAATGGCTCTAGGCTTCTCTAGTTGGCTGGTCAGATTTTGACTCACAAAAATGCTCTTCTACTCCAAAAAAACTTGTCTGTCTTAGAGCTTGTTCTGTCAAACAAGAAAAAAGGAAACACGCACCCATAGGCCACATGCCAACAATGCAATAACCCCCCCCCCCCCACACACACACACACGCACATATTAGGAATGAAAAACTGCCAGTTGTTTGAAACTAGTTTCTTTCGGTTTTTCTCGCTATGGCGTCAGAATATCGTAAAAATGTTAACCCCCTAATTATGTGGTGCGGGCTCCATTGTGATATCTACTCAACAGCCAATAACAATATCAGCTGTCAAGACCGTGCCACTGAACATCGTCCAGTCAGGATATTATGTGACCCAACGGTGGTCATTATAACAATAACAGAATAAAAAATTAGTTTTCTCGATTGTAGAGTGAAAATTTGTACTTACAATTTATACAATTTCTCCTAAAACATTCTGAAATATTCAAGAAGCTTCTAGAACCACTACCACTAACAAAAAATATATTAAACCCTTGAAAACTGCAAAGTACCTTAAACTCGTATTCCCGGTTTAAATAATTCTTTAACACAATTTGGGAAGAAAGTACAGGAATACAAAGTGTTTACACTTCTCGAGGGACCTGGAAAAATTTTTGTAAAATGTAGGAAAGTTGAAAAAAGGGAAATTTCTAATGTAAAACATCAAACTGGCTCACAAAAAAGTAGGAGTAAAATGTGGGAAAAAGTAAAAATAAAAAAAAAGTAGTTCTACTGTATAAACATTGCTGCCATAGCTGTGATTTAAAATAACTAAATTAACAGTACAGTTCAAGTCAGAATAATGTATATTAATGAGTAAAGTTCAAAGTATATTAATATCATCCTAACTTTTTTTAAACAAATGTTATGAATTTTGTTACCACATTGTCTGAATTTGTAGTTAAATTTCTTTCATTACAGTTATACCATAAGTTTTTTCATCTTAGGCGTATAGTATTTAAAGCATATAGTATTTTACAAAATTCGTATCACTTTGAACAACTGAGGAACTTTATGCAATTACAGTACATAAACATAAGTCAGGATATTCCTGAAAGGCATATTATCTTTTGTGTCAGTGCACAGTGTAATGAGGCTTGACTATCTGAATCACACAGATCAATGAAAAAAGCACTTGAAATATGTACAGTAATATTTCTCCAATAATGGGAGATACATTTTTTTTATAACCCTGTGAATGCTGAAACCTTGTTTGACAAATACAGGGTTTTTTTTGTGGAAAATATATGTGGTTAGGTTACATCTGTCAACTATACAATGCACTACCACTCATAGGTTGACTTCACAGGATCAAAATAATCATATAGCACTCTTGATTTTCTAGAAAACAATAACCATTAATTTAATTGATCAGAAATAGTAATTTTTTGCCATTTGTATGCAAGCAACTCAACCTGTCAATACAGCGAGAGAAAATGACAAAGAAAGTAGGTCCTAAATGTAAATTGTTGGTAACTTTAAGAAATGATTGGGGGTAGAGAAAACATGACTGTAAAAGTTTTACAATTTGTAGCACAATTTTTTTCTACCTTAGTTTTAGTTATGGGTCAGTCAGATGTTAGGTGTTTAATTTTAAATTATGTGTACCATCTTATTTTCAGGTTGTTACAACAATACTTGTGATCACCTGTGCCACTCCAATGTTCATTGCAGTTATTGTCCCACTTGGCATTGTATATTTTTTCATTCAGGTAAGTGTTAATTAACAATTGCACATGGCCTTACATTACTGAAATAATAAGGGAGTAAAATGCGTTACCGCCAGCACCATGGGACATTGTGTACTGTCACGTGGCTAAAATGATAGAATTCATATGAATTATGATCGGTTGAATTGGGCAGAGCATGAGGTTATTGTTGTGGAAAAGGAGAGAAAAAGCAGATGAATCAGTCAACGTGCATTTTGCCATGAAACTGGTGACAATTTATTTCACATTTCATTCATTACACAGGAGGTCAGTGATACCAACTCCATAGAACAACACTTCTCAGTGGACATCTAAAATTTTCCTTTTTAATACGAAATTGCTTATCAACACCTCCCCCCAATTTCGACAGTCCTAAACCAGAAACATACTTCTTACATTTACAATAGGCGACCTTGTATCTACATACACAAGTTTAATCACATTTTTCTGTATGAGACCCCTAATGTAATGATACTTAACATGAATATGCTTTGATAGTTTTGTTTTGAGTGTACTAGTCATTTTTATACATGATTGATTATCATCATAGATAACAATTTAAATTTCATTAAATGCTAGTATTTTGAACAATATCTTTTTCACAAATACACAACCAGAGGCAGTAGTGGCCAACGCTACGTATTCTGCCTCTGTGCTAGATAAACTTACACAGCTCTGTTTTTTTACATTTCCAAACAACATTATTTCCAAACACTCTTATAAAGTATCCTCTTAACACTTTTCCTATCATTCCAATCATTTGCATAATCTGCATCAACATAGGACAGCTATGTTACAATCATTTTTAGTGTAACAAAGACAATACTCTCTTGTTTTGTTTAAATACCTAAAAGTATGTAGTAAATACTTATAATGCTCTTTTCTGTAACAATTTTGAAATATACTAAAATACCCAATGGGATAGCTCAAATCTGGTCTAGATCCTAATATTATATACATTATACACACTATTAGTTCCCTAAATGGCACATTGTCACATTCATTGGATGGTTGAAGATTTAGTTTCATTTCCATTGGTAAATCTGAAAATCTCCAATCTTTCATAAAGAATTTTTCCAAACCCTTCTCAATCAACTTAATCTGGCTAGTGTTCTGTGCTGTTCAGCATAAATTAGTGTACTCGTGGAGCCAAAAATAATTCTAAGTCCCATTAGGGTATGCTCGGCATGTTCTATAGGTAAACTAACACGCAGGCGCCAAGCATATGTGGGAAGCAGGTGCGTTTTCCAATTTGCAAAATAAAAGTCAGTAGAGGAATAAGTACACAACTCTCGGAGTTGAAAATGATGGCGTACAGCTCATTTTTTGCATTTATTTTACAGTATGTGCAGAACTGCAGAAATTTTGTGGAACACAATAAATGAAGAGTATATACTGGACATCGGGTTCTAACATATTGTGCATTGAATTTGCGAAATATTCCGTTCTTTATGTAAAGATAATTTTATTGTTACAGCTTCAAGAACAGTGTTACCGAAAGGGAAAGTGAGTTATTCTCGGTTCATGAGCACGCATCAAAATGTAACGAAATTGGGAGAAAAATAGTGGCATAACACTTGAACAGTTTGAAACTTTTAACGTAATGACATATTATCTACAAACATATTATGCATTTACAATCTATCATTTTGTATTTTTCTGTTAAAATGTCTGATCTTATACTTTGGAATTAAAGTTCTATTTTTGAGAGTTGCATTAGAGAACAACCTCAGAAATATAATCCTTGTCAAAATCATTATTGTCATTGTCAAATTATCTTTCCTTCTTTCCGTACTTGCACATTTCCCGTCAAAAATGTGACTCAAAATATACAACTTCGCGATCAGAAAAAGTAATAATTTTTAATGTAATTATTTAGCACCTTAGTTAATCCCATAAATGCTATTTTGTTGTTTTAGTAGATGTCAATCACAGTTACGTGTGTAATATACAATTAAAAGCATACTTCTCTGACTTAATGTACTGCAGTATAAAAGTACTACTCGTCTTACTTTGTTAGGACTATTGAGTCCTAAAAATTACATAGTTTCAATAAAGTGCACATTTCACTGCACAATGGTTGTGTTAAAAAAGCCTTCTTAAATGGTCATTAAGTACTACAATTTGGAGTACAAATTAAAATTTTTCCTATTTCGCACAGAAATTATATATATTGTTATTGTACCTGGAGGCCGGTAGTCGGCAGCTGTTTCGTAACACTTTGTGGACTAACCCCTGACTCACGAGCTGGGTGGCTACGTGATGGAAGTCACGCCGAAGCTACGTCATAGATACCTGTCCCAACTGCGCTTTTACCCTGCGAAGCAGCCTACGTGACTCAAGCCATGTCCGAAACATGATGAAATGTATATTTTTAGACCCCTGTAATGCGGTAAATCCCAGACTGTTTTGCGGAGTATAAGAGAGCAGAATCGACAGATTTGGAGAGAGTTCGCTATTGGTCGTGCTAGAGGAAGATGCTATGCTTGCTAGCGAATATAACGTGCCAATAAGAGCACAGCGTAGTACCCAAAAATAGCACAGCCACGAAGATATAAGGTTAAAAATAAGCAAAGCTGAAAGTTACTGTTGATGAAACGAGTTCGTCTTGAATTCTGTAAGAACACATTCGAGACTAGCCAATTTGTAAGAACGTGTAACTGTGCCCTGTAAAGTGTTCGAGAATACTAATACTCAAATGACCTTTTTAGTTGATAATGGGACTCACATATACGTGTAGATATTACTGACTAGTGATTCAATGACCTGGTTAAGCATAAAATTGTCAAATGGTCCACGAAGCAGAACATTCCTGGCTCTTACGTAAGCAGTAGATCTGCAACACATTCTGATATTCAGGGACTAAAACTGCAGCACAAAGCAAACAACTTAAGTTTTTACATTTCTTAAGCTACGTGTTAAACATAAATCAAATAGTTTCTTACAAAACTGAATTTATAATGTGGAAGATGTCCGTCATAATCTTCAGGACACAAAATATTGTAAACTTAATTTTGAATCTCTTTAATGTGGCTTAATACATCCTATTCAAGCTGATTTATTTTAAGTTAGGCTTAACTGGACATAACCGAAACTAATATTCAAACTAATGTATGAATTTGATACAACATTTTCTGCAAAAATAAATAGTGGGCTCACACCCTTTCAGCTTCTACATTTGCACGCTGCACAACACTATCGCTGAACGTAGGTTCGCTTGTTTGGCTATGCAAGCAATACTACGTTAGATTTCTCCTGTCTCTTATAAAATACACATCAAAGAATGTGTGACCTTGAAAGTCCTGACAGTGATGTTATAAACGTGCAACGCACTTCTGTTCCAAAACGTCATAATAATACTACGCATTAAATATAGCACAAAATAGTGTCTGGATCGATAGTTTTCAAGATTTTTTGTTCCTGATAACCGTAAGAACGGCTTTATATTCTGCACATAATAGTAAACAAACACAATTGTCAAACTCATAACACATGATGACAGAATGACTGATACTATCAGAATAGAAATATGAGAGATATTTTATCGTTATCATACCATCTTTCGACGCACACAGGAATTAAGCAAAGCCATGTATAATTTGATGCATTAGTTTATACAGCTGCTTGTAATTTTAGAGAAACATACTGTCAATTGTTTGCATCTCAGTCATATAGGGTAAACTGACCATATATCGTGATATAACATAACACCGTGATAAACCACTTTGCTGGCTTCACACAATTGGAAAGGATCTGTATACCTAGTTCTCTAGGTTACCAACAGAAAGCAGACATGTGTAGTTTCGGCACTAAGTGACCTATGAACAAAATAAAAGATCACAATTAAAATGTTTAACATATTTCTGTTACTGAAGTTCGACGTCTTAGCATCACGAAGTAGGGTAGGTTTACCCTATTTAAAAATTGGAAATGTGACTTCACTTACATGTTACTTTCCTCACAGATTTTGAAAGTAGGAATACTAAAATTTCTTGTATTACCAAAGTTCCACCATCTTTGATATAATGACAAACCAAAGATAAAATAAGTTTAATAAAAACTATGTCAGGGTGTGGCCATGCCTATAGAAGTGTATGAGAGATACATGAAGCCGTCCAAGCAGTGTCGCATCATGGCGACCCCCTATTTGTTTACATATTAAATGTGATAAGTTCGTAATTAAACCTCTAGTCCAACAGATAAGTAGTTGATCAGTGTCATTAGTAACGTAGGTTAACATTTGAGATATATTTATAAAGGTGGCTTAATTCTGAGGTGTATTTATTATTTAAAGCTCAGGACATTGGGTATGCCTTTTTACAAAGAGCATTTTATAGTTACAACATGATTTTAAGAAAATATGACAGTAACTATGGCATTTTAAGGTTGGAGAAATTGTATGGTAGAGGCACAAACAATTATGAGGCAGGGTGCATTGAAAATTGTAGGGTAGGAATATTAAAAATCGTGGGGCAGGGGTACAGAAAGTTTTAGAGTAGAGGCACAGAAAATTGTAGGGTAGAGTCATTGATAATAGGGCAGGTACATTAAAAATCATGGAATAATTGTCCCTAATTGATGTGTAAAGCTCACTTTGGTATACTTATTGACCAGTGACTGTTCTTATCCTCAGCAGGTTGCTTCTTTGGTTTTATTATAATTGTGTTAGAAATTTCTAATGTATTTTTCTAAATATGTTAAATTGATTGACCTAGTAATAACTTTTTTAGAGAAAATATTTATGTGCATGGTTTAATATTAACTTACAATAGTCTGCAATTAATTTCTACTGTATTCTGTAATTTATATTTCCAGAGGTATTATGTAGCTACTTCAAGGCAACTGAAGCGGCTTCAATCCATCACTCGTTCTCCCATTTATTCTCATTTTGGAGAAACTATTACAGGTAATTATTCTTATGATACTGGGTCAACAGAATTTCTGTGGAATTTTAACAATAGGTGGTTTTAAGGGTAATGTCTATAAAACTGTTTGGGTTTATTAATACTATCCCATTGCAAGAGTTGTTAAAAGCATAATTACATCAATGCTCAGTATAGACCTAGCATGCTTTTATCTAATGCTCGCAACTGTATTTATCTATAAAAATGGTTCAGTAATAATTCATTCCAAACGAAAAGTCTGACAGGTATAAACCATAACAACGTACAGAATATTTATAACTTTATACCATTTGACAGTTACATTAACATACAGTATATTCTGTTTTGATAGCTCTGTATGTGTTATAAAAATTAACATTTTATACATCATACAAAGTACAACATAATGAGTAGGCCTACAATGTGTAGTGGCGAAACATACTCTCTTTTTTTTTCTTAGCAACACTGTGGCGCTGATCACAAACAGACAAAGAACTTAGAACTTATGACTGGAAACGTCTATCAAATGGATTCTTTGCTTTGTTTTAGTTCAATATGTCAATTTCATTTGTATTTGATTCAGGAATGTTGTATTTGAATATGAAAATATGTGAAACTACATTCAGTAACTGGCTGCCTACCATAAAAAGAGCAGCAGCCATTGTTAATGTGGAATTACATGCAGTAAAGGGCAGTAATTTTGTTTTAAATGTTGAATTCAGTAGTACTGATTTTATCAGCACGAATGGGTGTTTGCTGTACATGCAGCACACCAAGGCAAGGAAAAGTTGAGAAATGACACCTTTTCAGCCCACTTCACCTCGGCTGCATGGCAAGTCAATTGGTTGAGAAACACAGATTGTCCAACATAATGGTCAGAAGAGTGAGAAGGCAGCAAATGCAAATGGCCAATTGTTGTCTTTCCAACTTCTCGCCACCCCCCCCCCTCCCTCCAGCTTGACAATATAAGTGCAGATGCTGTAGTGGAGCGAGCATTGCCATTTTTTGTCTGTCTGTCATCATGATTTTTGTTGATTTTCTGCAGTTCATTCTCTGGTCTCTGTAATGGCTGGCCTTTGCCTTGAAGAACAAACTGGAAGCATCTGTGGTGTTACTGAGATACCCCACCTGGGTTGTTAGGCTGGACAAAGTATACAGATAGGGTCTTGTTGCAGACAAGTGAGGTGTGGTGAGATTGAAAGTCTATTTAACACCCATTTCTTCCTTTCACACATATGGTTCATGCTTACTTAATACATCTGCCTGTTCCTTCAAAAGAGGAGCATTACTAGAGCAACACAGCAATTTCACCCATCCTAACCTTAGACAAGCACCCCCCAGAGGAACACATGAGTGGCAACGTTCTAAACTTTATTTAGAGATTTGCACACGTAAGCATCCTGCCATAAACTTTTTCTGAAAAACTCATAGTTACTTTTAGATTAGTCCTGCTAATACGACCAATAAGTTTTCATTTGGTCTATGTAGCTGTCCTTCCAGCTTTCTGGCAGTACTGACATGTATGTGACATATATTGTTTGTTATGATAAACAATACAGTTGTTTGGAAATAGATTTAATAATTGCGCATTGTAAATTATGGAAAAGAAGAGTGGGTCCTCTTTGATGCTATGTGAATTTTCTACTGAAACAAACAAAACTTTTTATATTAAATGTATTTTTATTTTAAAAATACAATAACTGGATGGACAAAAGATATTTGGAAACATGACAAAATAAAACACAATATTAAACAAATGAATGTTGGTTAACAGCAACAAAACTTTGCGGTATACCATGGAAACAGCAAAATAATTTTGGTTGTCTACAACATGTGCACACACACACTTTTTTTTTTAACGAAAATTTTTAAGTGTTGTATATGCCTATATCATACAGCTTTTGTGAGCCATTATTTCCATGCTGTGAAATGAAAATTGTATCTGTTGAAACTGTTGCAGTTCTTTTCATTTTAACATAATTATTTTGTTTGTTTAACTTCAGATAACAACCCTATAACCACATTTTTTTAAAAATATGTTCTGCGTGATTGTGGTGAGAGGATTTAGTGTTTGTTTCTTATCTTATAAAATTACATTTAACTTGCCTTACTGTTTGTGTTTTGCACTGCAGCGAGTGTAAAAGAACGTAACATTAACACAAACCGTCACATTATAGCCTACCACCCTCTGTGCCATTGCTAAAGAAATTGTCATACCAGCGCTAATCTTTAATGTGCTTATACATAGAAAATTCCTTGCATTTCAGAATTGTGTACTTATCTCTGTCCTTCTGGCAGTATAAAACGTCTTTATATTTGTCGTTAAAGTAGATCCCACTGATAGGAGTTTCTGTCCTGCAAGTAGGACACACTGCAGTCTATCGTTAAGCACCCAGACATCCGTACTGCAGCTGCCTGGGCAGGGAGTGGCAGAGTGGCTAAGGGTGTAGTGGCACAACAAACGTGATTGCTTGGTAAACTCGAGAATTCATAGGCCCTTTAACTTGGCTGGACTCATGTCGACGCAATCTCTCCTATCTGCATACAGCACAATACACATTGCTGTTGGGGTGGGTTTGAACGTGCGTGAACGTTAACGGTATTAATCAGAAGACAGAAAAATTCACTTCTCATGATCATGATTATTTACTTCAGTGATAGGCATTCAAGGTGCATCAATATGGGCTAAGACCACGTGGAAACACACCACGTGTCTGTACAAAGGATTTTAACATATCATGCTAAAATTACCGGCCAAGCTTTTGTACTGAACGTCCATTTAGATTAGGTTCAGAAAGAAAAACAAAACAGAATGGAACATTACATGTTAGGATTGATTCAGAACTGACCGCTCAAAGTTCCAGCCTCGGCCTATCGCCATCTTTTGTCACTCGAAAAATACACTGGACCAGCGTGGTCAAGGACTCAAGTTCAAGTGGGGGGAAAGCAAACGAGGGTACGCTCATAGCGTGCCTCGCTCCCGTAACAGCCATATCCATTCTGGATCAACCAATAAATTATACACTTACTTACTGGACCACTAAAATTAAAAATAATTAAACAATGAATTATGAAAATACAAACCACGGGGGCGCAACCATACTCGGGAACAGCCTGGCATCTTTTATCAGGACAGCACAGGCGTGTGTCATGTGCGCACTCAGCTCTGACATCACCTTCGCCTCTCAACTCAACTTAGGTTACCAAAAGGACTCTGAAATGTTTAAACACGAATAGCTTTCGAACGGCTGACTTAAATAGATTGCTCCAAGAGGACAAAGTTATGTGAAATTCCGTGGCACATCCGTAGACACCCACTATGCCTATACTTAGAACAAATCAATGATCACAACTTTAACACCTTAAAACTTACAACTTACAAAGTTACTTGGTCCAGCAGGATGAATACAAAGAAAACAATTCTGAATGAATGGAAGCGCTTTGGATGGTAAAGAACTTACACAATTAAATAACTTCAGTGTTACACTGCAGTGCGTTAGATGGGCATCAAAGAAAACAGATGGAAATTACTCATCACTATTCAGATTGGGAAATATTGTTGTTTTGGTGGTTGGGCTTATTGTGCTTGCGCAGGGGCGCAGTCCATTCTATATCAGAGTTTGTTTGAAGTAGGTTTTAGTCACGACGCACTATTATTGTATGCCACTGACATGACCACGGCTGGATCTTCCTCGCTAGATGAGCAGGGCACCGAACTCCTTTCATCTGTGATGTACGGGCCGCGGTGGCCGAGAGGTCAGACCTCTCACCTCCCCCTAAGGCGATCCGGGTTCAATTCCCAGTGGGGTCTGTCCCCAGATTTTCGCATGTGGGAGTCGTGCCGGACGATGCCGCTGGTCGGCGGGTTTTCTCGGGGATCTCTGGTTTCCCCCGCCCATTTGACGCCACGCTGTCACATCCACTTATAAATTACGTTAACACTCGCCCCCGACTTTTAAAACTTAACTATTCTACCTAAAAGTACTAGCTTTCGCCCGTACCTTTGCCGATTGCCATGTTTCCGTTTATTTTTAGGTAAGAGTAGTATTCTAGCATGTAAGATTGTGAAGACGAAGCTTTAATTGTGAAACAGTATTTACTTACGCCCAAGTATTTATTCAGTGTTTAATTTCCATATATAACTGGCTTTGCAACATTTATTAACCTGTACTAGTATTTGTTTGCAAATACGGCCGAGTGCCTCACCAGTGGTGCTAATCCCGTGCATGGACTCTGTAACAGTGCACTAAACAGCGATCACGGGAAATACGCACTTAAATATAAATTGTATTTGTTTGTTATTGATTATAAATGTGTTTTAGTATTATATAAATGTTCTTGTGTATTAATTATAGTGTTTAACAGCAACAGGAGCATTGTTTATGTCAGTCGGGATATTTGTTTACGCAGTTGTGCCACGAGAGAGAGAATTTCCCTTGTGCGAGTGTGGCACACCTGTAGATGCAGACAGTTTCGTGTGGCCCGACCGCCATTTTGCTAATGGTACTTTCAGCCTTTCTGGCCAGTATATGAGGAGGGACGCAGCGCCCAGCTAGTCAGTCGTCAGGGGTTCTGCCTTCTGGCCAAGTCAATCTGGCACTCCCCCCCCCCCTCCCCCCAGCCTATCCTTTCCTTATCTCGAGAGGCTGTTTCTTGTAACGAGAACCCTCTCGTCCCTTCGAGTACTGTTTCTTGTAAAGGGAACGCCCCACTCTACCCCTGGAGGCTGTTTCTTGTAAAGGGAACACCCCGAACCCTCCAGTGGCTTCTTGCGAAGGGAGCCCTGGATCCTGCCCATATCTCTACCCACCACCCTAGCCATGATGACTTATTCATGTTTCTGAGTTGAGACTTAACCTTTAACAAGGCAACCTAACCTGTGTGCTCTTCAAGCCACTATGCCTAATACTTAGCATCTATGCACGTTGCCAGTTTTAAAGTGTTAGCTTACACTCCCCAGTCTTGTAAAGTTTATTGAAAGTTACGGAATGTTGTAAACTTTCCCCAGGATCAGAGAGATCGCTGTGTAATTACCAGTAACACTGTATTTTTGTCAGTCCAGTATTATTTAACGGCCGCAGCACCATAATGTAAAAGAGGCTATGAATATTGTAAACCTCTCGGGATCAAGGAGATGATCGCCACACATTCTCGGCCACGAGAAATGCCTCAATTCTTTCCCAGTATTTGAATGGCCTGGAGTGCCATGTAAAGTTCTTATTCATTATAATATGCCCTGTGGTTATTAGTGTTGTATTTTCAAGTTGTCCTATAATTATTATTGTCATATCCTGTTGTTATAACTCATGTTGAGATCACAGTGTTGTAACGTATGTCATCAAATTGTGACTGACTCAAACCCATGTCGTGAACTATGTACCCAAGAAATGTTATATGTATTCATTATGCTGTGACAAGTACTGTAACTTGTGTTAGTGAACATAAACGCCCAATGAAAATGAATTACTTTGCATTTCTCCTTTTATGAGATCACCTTTTGTACTAACCCTGATGTCCAATACAAGGCGAGTGATATCTGCCTTGCCCTATATTATATAAAGATGACACCCTGCGCTAGCAATTAGAATTTGTCCTTGTTGGCTCACCCAGTAGTCACTCGCTGGGTCAAGGATAAATCTATTACCAACTACTCTAGAAGAACCATACCAATTTCTCATGCTCTTACCTTAAAGGTCTTCTAGAATCATACGTTGCTCACATTCAACAATCTTACTTGCAACCCAGAACACCTAGCGCAAGGGACATGTGTCACATTCATTCCGGCGCTGCTCCATACTCACCTCATGTCACCCCTCACCAGCACTAATGACCTCGATGTCAAGCGCTGACCAAATTCTCTCACTCACTCTCATCTGTGATATTCGGAAGGAGGTGGAGGTCAGACAACATATCAATACGGGAGACAGTACCGGTATCAACAGGGGCTACATATAGTAAAACCCCTTTTTTTACACCACTCAAGGGACTTCCATAAAAACTGGTATAAAATGCAGGAAAGTATAGAAAGACGGAAATTTATGCTGCGTGAGATTTGCAAGGGACCAGAAAAAGATGTAAAATAAGGGAAAGTGTAAAATCTGGGAATGTAAGAAAAGGGTTCCACAAATTGTTACCATATATGTAGTACCGCAAGAAAGTTCCCCAAATTACTTTTGGCACAACTGCTCCCTAGAACGATCATATTGTTGCTTTAGATCAGGTAGACCATCCCGTGCCACTGGACAAAATAGTGTACGACAAAAAAATTTTTAAATACCTGAATTATGAGTGAACCATATTCCCTCTAGCAGAGCCTGTCATAGTTAACTGTCTGCCAATCTCAACTGCCAAAGAAGTGTAATAGTGAAGTACCTAGCTGTGACAACACTACAATTCATATGCATGAACAGACATACGTACACTATATTAAAGATGAGTGCAGAAATAGACACAGCAAAGTAGCTGCAGCCTAGTATAGAGTATAAAACACCTGTACTTAGTATAAGACACAAACATGTGTACAGTGGAATCCTCTTTTTTCACTTCTCAAGAGATCTGGAAAAATTGTTTTCAAATGCAACAACGTGTAATAAGAGGGAAATTTCCGATTTAAAAGCAGCAAGTGGGACATCAGAAAGTATGTGTAATTGTTGGAAAGTGTAAAAACGGGGGTTGTAAAAGAGTTCTGCTGTATTATGTGGAAATTAATTCCACACAGATGATTATGACTCTGGCAATCAAGAGATTGTTTTTTTATGTTTAAAAAAATTTTCAGTGAAATGGTTAAGTTTCTGTGTCAGGCGCTGTGACCATCCGAGCATACCGTGTACAAGAAAGATTCATAAATGAGTCTGAGAAGAAGGTGGAAGTCAACCAGAAATGCTGTTTCCATAGTATTGCTGCAGACAGGTAATTGTTGCTTTCAGTGAATGTGTGTGTGAATGCTTAAGCATTTTTATTCTTATGTGTGAAGCCAAGGTCAGCAAAAAAATAAGGATGGTGTGACTGTAACGTGCGTGATACGAAATTTGCTGCTGTACTATAGGAGATACAATAATTGACAGTTACTGATGTACAAATCACATCACAAAATATTTTGGTTAAAGATGTGGAGGGAGGTGACACTGTGATATTATAGGAACATTCGCTTAAAAAAATCACACAAAGGTAATGTCTAAAAAAGGGGTTACCACGTGTTAAGTTCCACTTAAAAAATTTCTGTAATATACGGTGGAATTACTTTACTCTGACACAATAGAAATGAATAGCTCGGCGTTCAGCTGACAATGACACAAATTGTAACAGACAGCCTGATACAGTAACAAAATTTAATTAGTAAAACATGTAGACAGAGATTCATAAGTTCAGTATCAAAATTAATTAGTAAAACATGTAGACAGAGATCCATAAGTACTTACAGAATGAAAAATAGCTTACATTTTTTTGCGTATTTGTGCAGTTGTGATGTTTCACTGGCCAAGCCAGCTTCCTCAGGCGATGAATGTGTAATCAATCGCCACCCGAGGAAGAAGGCTTGGCCAGAAAAATGTTGCAACCGTACAAGAAATGTGTTTTCAATCAGTGTTTTGTGTTCTCCTACTAGCAAGAACAATTTTGTAAGCACTAGTGCGTCTCTGCTTACATGTTTTAGTAATTAGTAACGTTGTGGCAGTTTCCCACCTTCCTTGTGAATGAGTACCTAAATTAAATAACTGTAAAACATTATTTGGCATAGTACTTATCTTATTATTATGAGTATATGGCGTATTGAGAGTAGAATAACTTACAGTGGCGTGCAAAAGTTTTGGGCCACCCTGATTTTTCCATTGGATTGATAAAAAATTTTTATTCCTCCACTAGTTCATTGTCTGAAATATCTGAGTGAGTTAGAATATACACAGAAACATAAATATTACATTGGTTCATGGCATATTTTACGTGTACTACGTAAAATAACTTTCTTTGGTGTGCAAAAGTATCGGGCCACTACTCGCCGTGGCTCTGTACTCACGGTTTGTTTACTTTTTTATGCTCATGGGTTTCAAAACATGCTACACAAAGGAAAATTAGTCTTCTTTTGGTGATGATGCCAAAACACACAAATATTCAGGTTCGCGAAATCGTGGTGAAGCTTTCTTCACAAGGAAAATGTTCCCGTTTCATTTCAAGGGCTTTATCTGTTGGTAAAAGTATTGTTAATTGTATTATTTCTAAATATAAAACAAACTTACTCTGTGATCAAATATGGAGTTGTAGGCCGCGAAAAATTTCGAGTTGTGTCAGCAAAATTATAAAAAGGAAGTGTGTTGTCGATCTGGGAAAAAGCACAGCTGACGTTTCACAGGAATTACGAAGTGAAAATCTAGCCAATGTTAGTCGAAGTACAGTGTCTCTACGTCTGAAGGCTGTAGGGCTGCTCGGACGGATTGGTGTCAAGAAACCATTAATTAGCAAAAAGAATAAGAAGGCTAGGTTGGACTTCGTGAAAAAATATCAGCACTGGACGGCATCAGATTGACTGGAAGTGCTGTTTACTGATGAATCGAAATTTCAATTGTTTGGAAGTGATGTTCGAAAGTACGTAATACGTCCGATACGTACCAGATATAATGTAAGGTATCAAACTCCTACTGTTAGAGATGGTGGTGGGAACATTAACGTTTGGGGGGCTTTATTTGCCGATGGCGTTGGTCCGCTGGTGGAAATTCACGGCAATGTGGATGCTGTAATGTACAAGAACATTCAGCTAGACCATATGCTTCCATTAGCATGAAAAAATTTGCCTAGTGGTTGGATTTTTCAACAAGATAATTATCCAAAACACACTTCGCATCTTACGAATAATTTTCTTCAGATCCAAAAAGTCAATCCTAGCATGGCCGTCACAGTCACCAGACTTAAATCCCATCAAACACTTGTAGCAAGACCTGAAGGTCCGTGTTGGAATGAAAAATCACTCCAACAAGACGGAATTGTGGAACCATTTGTGATAAGAGTGGGAAAAGTTGCCAAAAGAACGTATCTCACAGTTAATTGACTCGATGCCTCGTCGGTGCACTGCAGTCATTGCTGCTAAGGACATGACAACAAAGTATTGAGTCGAGTTTAGTACAAGACTTTTAAGTTTTAACCCCAATTCTTCTTATTCTTTTTTATTTTTTTCAACGAAGTAGTATTTGGCCCGATACTTTTGCACAGTCATTAATAACAAAATGTCGAACAAATAATTATTTGAAAGTAATATCAATGTATATTTTTCATTATTTTCAAATATAAATGAATAGCTTTTGTAATTGATCGTTTATATTTTTTTCACCATTGTGTTTCTTTGCAATGTGTGTGAAAAATAAGATGACCCGAAACTTTTGCCTGCTACTGTATATGTGGTAAATATATGTTTAATCCTGTAAATAGTCATGAACTTATGCAGAATGTCACTATGTGGATTAAATATGTAAATGGCTGTCTGCTCCAAAGCTATAGCAAGAGCAAGGATAGAGATTTAAATTAAATTAAATGGGACTTAATGTCTGTTGAATGGGCATACATGCCACAAATAACTTTTTGGGTTCATCTAGGTGTGGTGCATATTGCTATAAGATTTTTTAGGCTGTATTTTCATTACCGTGGAAATTATGAACTAATAGTAGGTGCATTCACACATGAAAAACACTTGAAAATCCCTGCTCATAAATACTTTTCCACATTTTAATTCCTCTAGTAATAATTTCCTCTTCCCAATACAGAAATTGGTTTCTGTCCAAAAGTGATATCATAGAATGTAAGCGAGCCCCATCTAATGTAATTTAACTTTTAAATCTGTATTGTTGCTCTTGACAAGGCCTGGGACAGACAGCACCCTCAAGCTGCAAACTCTCATTACATTTACAAGCTACATTTGTAAATTAAAATTGTGATTGTCAATTTAAGTTCAAGGGCAAAACTCTGAGACACATAATCTGTTTGTATGTGATTACAAAGTAGAAAACTGAACAGTTTGACCCTACAACTTGAAATACAGCATTTTGATTGCAACACTATAATTTTTGTGAACCTTTACTTTAAACTCCGTAATCAGAAAAGTAACATACTACTGTGTAGCGAATCCCTGAGTTAAAGTTGTTTTTAATGACTTAAAGTAATGTGCAGTCACTCATCGGCAAATGGTGTCTTGAGGTTTTTAGCTGTAATACATTATTTTTTTTATGTCATGATGAAAATTGAAGCATGTTTTGTGTAGCTAAACAAATTAAAATAAAGTAGAACCCTGTTACGTATAATGAACCCTTGTATAACATTTTCCTGGTTATATGGCGTGTTTAATCTCTTAAACTGTTTTTATAACAAGAAATTACTCTCTTTTAACTCTTTTGGCAGGATATAAAATTAACTATGCCAATATAGTGTAAAAATGTTATAAAAATATATCTTTTGTAAATAATTTATTTTTGGTTAATTTCAAGCAAGCAAATCATGTACCTAGTATGTTTAGAGTCATTTAATTCAGTGTTTGACTGAAGTAACAGTTTAGCAATATTTTGTATATTAAACTAAAGTCGAATGTCACAGTGAAAGAGTTGAGAAATTCACTTTTTAAAGTACACATTTCTGTGTCTCTTCAGAAACTTTATAACAGGGTTCTATTATATTGGCATGTCAGGAGTAAAACCGTTGTATAAAATATCACAGTTTTTACATACTTCTTTAAAATTTGCTTTAGAGATAAGTTTGCGCTCTTGCATGTAACTCATTGAATTCTGCCTGCTTGCTGTAGTTCGGTACCCTTGATCCTAAAATCACCAGAGATTTCAGTCAATTGGTATATTTTTTGCCACATTTTATCTGAAACTGAATAAAGTGCTCATTGACATGCACTGTTTCTGCTAGTGATTCTACCTTATATGTATCAGGTTGATGACATATTTCTAGTACACTAACAAAGAAATATAGAGGAGTATTATTGTTCATAAACAACTCTAAAAATTCTGTAAAAAAAAAAAATTCCATTTAAAAGTCTTGGGGGAGGAGTGGATAAGGTTTTCACGCCCAAAAATAATTTGAGATAGTCTTTTGAGAAATTTTTCCATAAATAATTTTTGTGTTTATAAGCATCATTATAAAATAGTGAACTGTGTATTCTACCAAAGTTCTGTAATTTAGTTGATGCGTCACCCAGATGAAACTTAGCAGGTGGTACCGTAATCATAAACAGACATCATCACTATGTCACTAGTTACTGCATATATACAAATGTCAAAAAGCTTATCGAACAAAGCAGCATTTTGTTGCCTTCTGTGTAGTCCCTTCAACCCTTCTTTGTTATAATTATTGACGAAAGTATGCCAGACAAATAACAACTACACTTCTTGAACAAATATCCGCTGCACATTACTTTCTGCCTTCTGCTTCTCCTGCGTACGTTGGTGAGATAAAGAGTGGCTAAGTGTGTACCTCATGGCTTCTTCCTACACCTACACTTTGTGCTCTTTACACAAGTACGTATCCCCTATCCCCCTTCCCCACAATTTAATCATGCTCATATATAGACTGCATGCCTCCTGGTCATGAAGTCCAGCCATTTATCTCACTGTAAGCTTCAGTACGATTGGTACTAACATTTTGAAACAGTATCATACTTATTAAGTGCATTATGATTTTCACATCAAAATAATAGTTACACACATGTCTAACAATTAATCGTAATAAAATTTGAAGTTGGTCCCTAAAAGGGTTTGAAAGACATAGAATAAGTTTTTAGTTTATGCATATAAGTTGTTGAAATCCTTTCCTTGCTACATAATTAGGCTTACATAAATACTTTCAATGTATGTGAGGATTTTTTTTACTGTAAATCACAATATTTAAGGATAATAGTGGCAATATTTGTTTTCAAAAAACCATCCATGTGTCTTAAATATGATCATGTATCGAAATATATGAGAATCCTTACTATACAAATAAAAAACACTATAAATTATTAGATATTTCAGTTTGTAAGTGATAATATCTTTAAGTTATTTTCTGATGTCTGTAATATCCAGTATAACGCCAAAAGAGTATTGAATTTTACAATGCATAAATTTTACGAAGTCATTCTCAGGAATGTCAAAAGAATAATAAAATTTGTTGCAAAAATTTTAGATGTCTTAGTAAAAATCTAAATGTTTGGTTTGTTGGCTTACTACTTGTAACTGGCATGCCATGAGATAAAATGAAAACGAAACTGCAAAAATAATTTAAAAACTGTGCCAGTTGTGATTTGAAACAAGAGCACCTAAACGGTTTCTAAAGACAGTGCAGACTGTCCATGATAACAAGTGATTGGAAAAACATTGAGAAACAAAGAGCACCTAGAATAACCCCCATTCTTCCCTTCTTCACCCCTGTTGCCAGCCTCAGCACTTTTCTTATCTTTGACCCTGGGGATAGTTTCTTATCTCTTACATTTGACTCATCACTCTTTATCACTGTCTCTAACTCTCTATTTATCGCTCCCTTCAGTTTGTCCCCTAGCCTTCCCTGCAACCAACAATGCTAATCACTCCCTATTTTTTGCTTACATACGTCCCTGCTCTAACTGCGTCACAATAGTGACTTTGCAAAACTGGTGATTAACAAGTACATGATTATGAATTATGTTCACGTACTTCTTACAAAGTGATGTTTAAGCTTCTTATATTGTCAGTCTAAAAATATTTTGAAGAAATTGGAAGTTGTGTGGAAACTTAGAGATTTGACATGGCTGAAATAAATGTCAGTGGCTGGCTGAATAAACAAAAAAATATTAATTTCATCATATGCCATCATGGTTTGGCAATCATTTTGTGGCCATAAAATCTCAGCACCCTGGGCAGGAAAAAAAGTGCTCCAGTAAATCAAGCCACCAGCTTCCAGATTCATTATGTTTCTCTACTCTCTCCTCAAAATCTTCTTTGTTTTTATGTAATGCCAGGAGTAGCAGGAGAGGTGGCAACACTTCATTTTTTATAGAGATAGAGATTAGTAGTGTCACATACCACCACAACAAAAAAATATAGGGAGAAGAATAAAAGAAAGCCACCCCGACTCCATTCTCCACATGAAAGAGGCACAAAGTGTAAGCCAGCCATCCACGTCAGTTGACCTTCTGTTGAATAACACGTACAATGTAAAGCATGACCACTCCATTGGGGTATGAACCCGCCATAAAAAGTTTTGGCTGCTGTCAATTGTGGCTGTTCATCGACAAAGACCAGCTGTTCGGCCATAAACCGACATGGTGGGTGCATAGTTTCAGGCACCTACTGCTGTATGTAATGGGATTGCTGGGTGCAGTAGCGATAATCGAGCATGGGACAATTTTTTGGCTTTCAGTGTCTGCAAGCATTTTATTCATTGCATCCATTGTATGTCACAATCACCACACAATAAATGAATAGCACATCACTAATGTGTGTACAAAACGACTTTGGGAATGAGGAGTGTTACGTAAACAATCACACTCACTTGGCTTCCACCTGCAAACAGCTTGCTTTCCTCCAACCTCTTTCCTATGTGCATGGCGAGCCAGTGATTGCCAGACGTGAGATGTTTTCTGAGATGTCTGGTTACTGACCTGGTATAGTCTGGTTCACAATAAATGAGCACCTTACCAATGTCTGACTTGGAAACATGCTTATTGGTCATTAAAGCACAGTACATTACTGCATAGTTGCATAACTGAAAACTTTCATCAATAATAACTGTATCTGACTTAAAATGGCAACTGGAAAAATTTACTGGAGCAGGATGGGTGTGAGCGATATTGGTAAGTGAAAGGGGCTCGTCAAGCGACGACAAGGTCAAATCCTCTTGCGTGCATCTGCGTACACTCTTTGTTGCCTTCTCTTCTGTATGCCATATGCCAAGCTGTACACTGTTGCCATGTTTCAGAGTGGTCAGAGACAAACCGGCACTGCGCCAGCAGATTCAATGGCAAACTAACTTGTTGTGGCATTGTTGTAGTATGATTTTGTAACCCCAGCTAGCCTGCTTGTTAGCACGAGGAAGCATGACAATACATATTTACATACTGTACGTATAAATGCCACCTATACTTTAAAAAAATTTTCCCAAATTTTTAAATGCACGATGCCTACACAAGCTAAAAAAAACTGTAATATTATTAATTTAAAAACTTATTTTTTAACACAATTCTCGGGATTGTGATCAGAATTGTTAGGAAAAAATTTTGCGGAAGTCAACAATTTTACAAGGTCATTCTCAAGCACAGTGAGGCTTCAATAGTTGGGGTTCTATTGTATCTCTTGAATCTAGTTAAATATCTCAGTACTTAATGCTTTGAGAGACTGACTGCAGCTACTATAAGATATCATTTTGATGCATTTCTTTGTCTCTAATGGTGGAAAAATATTTATTATTTTTTTTTGCAACATTCAAAGTCAAATCATCTGTAAAGCAAGAATTGCCATGTAGAAATAAACTATTCTTTACAATCCTGTTAGTATAAAATGTTGTGCAACCTCTATGTAGTACGAGTATTTCAAGAGGACGAGGTCACAGACAGCTAGTATTTAAGTATAATAATATCTGTTTCATTGACTTTCTCCATTGCCTCATATCTCTGTAAAAAAAAAAAATTTATTTTAATTTAACACCACAATTTGCAAAAAAAAAACTTTAAAATCAATCTTAGCATTTCATATTATGTTTTGCATCAATGCAAGAATTCACTAATCAGTTACTCGGTCATGTAAACGTTTATTCTTATTGCTCTCCATGCAGATGTCAGAAATGGTGTCATGAAGAAGAAGAAATTGAAAATACCATGGACTTTTCAAGTTACATTTTGAATATTTTTCCTATGCTATCTTAAAAAAATTATTTATATGAAATTTCTGCTTTGTCTTAACTGTTTTTTTCTGTTACAGATGGTTGGAGGTGAGACTGGAGATGATAGGAAACTTTATAATATTTTTTGCTGCTTTGTTTGCTGTTCTGGGGAGAGAAACCATGAATCCAGGTCTTGTTGGGCTCTCCGTCAGTTATTCCTTAGAGGTAAATGCTGCTGAGTCTGGCAAACATCTCTGCCTGATAACCTTCCGTGCAAGAAGCTTGTGACTTGGTACTTGTACCAGTTATTCCATAAAAGTTTGACGTTCACCTCATGTGTAGAACATCCTAGAAACTCGCCTTTATACAAAGAGGGCAGAGGTAGAAATACATGGAACACACACTATTGCGATGATGCACCAGTTAGAGTGACCATCAGCATGTTGCAGAGAAGTTCGCTAACCCAAATTAAGGGAAGGTTATGCTGCCACCACGAAAGTTATATATAGTCTTCTCCGAACTAGCTCAATGGGGTGAGCTAACACGTAGAGTGCAGATTCGCCTTTCTTGCCTTTGGTTTTCAAACCGTGGCAAGGCTTGACATCGGAGGGGAGTGGATCCGCGAACAATGATAGCCTGGTGGGTATCGTGAAATGGATGTAGTTGTCTAAAACCAGAGTCTTCATTAACGCTAAGGATACAGATTTTTAATACCAGATACTAATATGACCACGATTATATCTTGTAGGCTCATCCCATACGTACAAGAATGCTGTAAAAATGGTAACTCTGGACTCATAAACCAAGGACAAGGGTTGGCAATACACATGCATAATCTCACCGAATATCTCTATAACAACCTTAAGAATTATGTATCATCAGCAAAGGGTAAACCAACATACAACTAATTGCCAAAACTAATTTCAAATCCAAGCACTATTTATTTCTATGTACTAAATTAGCAGCTACAAATTATTTGACTACAAAAATAATCTCCATTCTACAAACTCTGAAAGACAAGTACACTTTAATCTAACATTTTAAATACTAAAAGTGCTTCGTACATGCACTTAATAGCCAATAGGGTATCCAAGCGGCTGCGTGCTTAATTCTTTATATCGGCTGGCTGAACCGCCAATGTGATGTGTGTTTAGGTTCTTGGCACTACTCACCCTAGAATTATTGTTTGCCATGGTTGCAAACCAACACCTGTAAAAGTAACGACTGACTTCATTTAAATCCCACTTACTTCATACTGTAGATTTGTATAGTTTCGTCAGCTAACCAAATTATAATACAAATGCACCACACATCTGGGTCAAACACGACCATGGATAGTCTATCCTTAAGTCCCTATCACTTGTGTCTTATTTCTTCGAATGCTGCTACGTGCTGCCTCACTGAAGACTGACTAAAGACAGTCTGACTGACTGCCATGACAAGACTGTGCTTGAACACGCGCTCGTGAAACCTATATCTCCTCGCAGTGACCACGCCCCAGCTAATTCCAAACATCTGTCTATTCCTCGTGACGCTACTGACCTCACATGCACTCAGCGTCACGTGGCTACCATTACTTTTACAAATACAGGGGTTATTCGTTTGCTCGGGAAAATGGAACACTAGGTGAGTTGACATCCTGCCCTTTTCCAAATATACAAACTTCTGTTCTTCGTCTCAAAGGGCTATATTACTACACTTCACTAACATACGAGTACAAGTGTATCTCCTTACAATGCCCCATGTCATGATCAAAAGTAGTAAAATATTTACTCACAATGCTCCCACCCATAGAGGTAATATATAGTAGAGGGAACATGACGTCACAAATGTGTGTCCAACATAGTCTCGAGAGTTTGGTGTCGTTTATTTATGTTTTCGAGGCGTTAAAATGCAGTCGTGTTGTTTGAAACTCATGGCGTACCTACCAGAATATATATTTAGTCATGTAGTGTCACCAAACGTTATAGTAAGTATGTAGCTAATATTTACTTTTTACTAAAAACAGCTGGGTTAAGGAAAACGGTAACGTTTTAAACATTGTTTACAATTGTCGTTATGAAGTTTAAACGCAACTATACTACGCGATAATATGGTAGTATACTCTCCTTAGTTCATATATTTATAAGGTACTAAAATAACCCAACATAGTCGTGATTACTAAGCAATTATTATCTTTTTTCTCAATGTTATTTCAAATCTCTCGTGCATATTTCACTAAAGTCACGTGACACATGTTGGACACACAATTATGTACGCAGCTGTATAGATGATACTCCATCTACCCTAACCTCCCATCTAAAATTAAGTATAATAATTGTGTGTCCTAGGGCTTCTCCCCATTCTATGTCTATGTATTTCTACCTCTACCCTCTTTGTACATCACTTTTGTTTGGTTAAGCTCTAATCACGTAATTACAAATTCTGTTAGGTTTTTAATTTGAGGAGCTAGTAGTTATGCTATTGTTATGTTTGCACAAAACTAATTTTTGTTGCCTTTGTCATAAGCTATTAAATGCAGTAAAGTATTATTTCTCAATAAAACTTGAATTACCTGAAAAAAAAAGCCAAATTTAACTGGTTTTCCTAAACTGAACCAAAAATAGTTTCTTCAAAATTATTTGTATACATTGGCTTTATTTTTTTGCCATGTTTTATGTTTTAAAATTCCTACGTAATGTACTCGTGTAGGTTTTACAGGGTTGCGCAAGTAAAAAATTCTTTGTAAACACAATTAAAATAAATTATTTTGAAGTTTATTGAAACAAAACCGAAAATTAATTTTCACTTATAAACATTTAGTTTGACAGAAATTGACAAGACATTTTGTATAATGTTATGAAATGGAAGTGTAAATTGAATGCAAGATTTTAAAATCAGAAACTGTAACAAGGGTTCATTCAAGAATTCACCCTTATCCTTCTTGTGCATGATGTGGCTTCTGTCACTTCTCTTCCCTGCTCCTCCTGAATGTAACAGTGCTATGAATGTGTACTTCGGGAAAGGAATCAAGTAGTGAGTCAAGGCAGAGTGACATCTGATGTCTGTGTGAAGTACCTCCTCACTAGTTTAGTTTCCATTACCTGTTAAACTTTAATGTTAGTTTGTTAACTATTAACTTTTGTTCCAGGCATCATGTGTTTCTTTTCAGTGGGACTCAATTGTTTTTAGGTGAAGTTTGTGTTTTGATATGAAATGTTGCTCTACAAGATGCCAATAAACTGTTCCATCTGCAGTACCAACTTCAAAATTTAAAGTTTAGTGTATAAGGATTTTTTAATGATGTGTTGTTTATTATTGTAATAGTTAATATATACACCAGTTTAGTTTATAACACTGTGACTTGTCGCAACCCTTTGTGTGAGTAGTAGAGGGTCCCGGAGGGGGTGTGAAGCCTGTGCCGGCTAAGAACTGGTTGTTGTCCCTCGGGAATCTGGTTCCGACCTGAGACATGCCCCAGTGAGTGAGCTTGGGGGAGCCACGCTCGGGTCGTACAGAAGGGGGAGTACCTCACTTTAAATGGGACAGGTATAAAATCACTCACCTGGTTTAAAACAGGTCGCGCAGCAGACACTGCTTGTAATCGCTCAATGGCTTGGGCTCTTGGCACGCTTCCGACCTTAGCTGCTGTACCCTCTTGTGAGTCGGAGGAACGGCTCTGGGTTGGAGACTTGATAGGGCTTAGTAATGGTGGCGGCTTCCGGGCCATGCGGCGAAAGATCCTGCTGAGAGACTGGCGATTACGTTTACTTGTATGCTTTTTCTTAGGAGGCGGAATCTGTTCGTCGTTGAGTGGGTGCGTAAGCACGCGATGTTGTTCTTTACAGAATTCCTCAAATGAGAGTTGAAGTTCGGGAGTTTCTGTGGTGATGGAGTTAAGCGTGCGCTTGGTGTTGGTTTTTCCACTTGGCGCCACCTCTGTCGAGCGGCTTTCTCTCTGGGTTCTTGCATAGCAAGAATATCACTGTTACTAATATGAATCTCTAAGAATTTGGGGACGTTATTCATTTAGAGAAGTAAAAGAAAGTATTCCTAGAGAAGCGTGGTATATTGTATCAAGTCACGTTACAACACAATTGAATATTACATGCACTGTACACAAGTCTTGCAAATCACTAATTACACAAAAGAAACTGAACTTATACTTAAAAATCACTTGAATACTCTTAACACTGGTCCATTACACTCGGATGCTGTTAGATTACTTCCATGAACTTTATAACTGCACACCCCGATGCACGTGGTTACCTCTACAAGGTCATAGATAATGATAGTCAAACCTCTTTAATACAAATTTCTAAAATTTTGATCACTCTGTTTGTCTCCAAAAATCAAATAGTCTTTTCACCACCGCGACTTCCTTTTACTTGAGAACATGATATTGCATATTTTAATACATGAACAAAATTTTTATTAAACATTAAAGTAATTGTTTCCTGTCCCATTCCAAGGGGAATAAAAATCACTTTGTATTAATGAGATCTTTGTATTAACAGGGTTTGTATTAACGAGGTTCCACTATATCTCTACTTCCGGTGATAGTGCACCGCGTTGTGGCTAGTGAGCGGCTGTAGGGTGTGTTCCCTATTATTAAGCGGCGCTGGTGTTATGCGTCGCAGCGCCATCATCGTCCTTTCCTGAGGCACTTTCCCTAACAGTGTATAGGTAAGGGGGGTGAAGGACTCTCTTAGGCAAGAAGTCAACTTCAGTTGGGGGGGGGGGCGAGAGTTTCCCTTTGCAAGAAAATTGCCTTAAGGGAAGGTGAGGGACTCCCTTAGGCAAGAAGTCGACCTCAGTGGTAGAGTGGAGGGCTTCCTTTGCAAGAAGCCAGCTCCGGGGATTGGGGGGCTCCCTTTGCAAGACGCCAGCCCCAGGGTGGGAAGGATCTGAGAGCAGTGGCATGAGCAATGATAATAATTTACACGTTACATTATATTGAATTTTTTTATAATGAACATACAGTATTTATTTGTTCATAATTTTCAGGGTATTTAAAAACAATCTTAAAAGATTGCCTCATCAAGATGAATAAAAAAATCATTGGTGACATATTTGCGGGTTGTGCAGGTACAAAGTCACATTGAATATAATTTTCCTATCCTTTATCAGTCATAATCAGGAGGGTAGGGAGGAAAGTCTATGGAGTCGAAAGTCCTTCCCATCCCTGCCAATTATTTTTACCCTCTCCCAATAGTACAAATAATATAAAAAATAAAGCAACAGAAGAAATATTTTCTAAAGTAACAAAGGTATTGAGAGAATTTATTCTTTATTTTTGTCATTAAAAAATAATAAGTATTTCTACCTGCTGTATATACGAAATTTAAATACCTATGAAAATTGATAAGATACCATAATTTTGTACCTAGAAGTCCAAATCTCGTGAGGTAAGAACTGCCTCCTTCTTGTCTCATTTTTATTGGAGGAAAAATTGTTACTTTATAATTTTTCCAGGTTAGGGTCCCCTCCTAAACACAAATCCCATTTTATTACAGAACAAAAAAAAATTGGTTTTAGGTTTTTTTTTTTTTTTATTATTATTGTTTCGGGTACTGAATTTGTACACTATACTGTATGTGATTTTATTTTTCTTAACTAGAAGCTGATATTTGCACTGCATGGCTTGGCAACAGTTTAATCTTTGGATAATGGTTTTTCCCCCAACAGATCACCAGGATATTGAACTATTTAGTAAGAATGACATCTAGTGTGGAGACAAACATTGTTGCGGTGGAGAGGATCAAAGAGTACTTAGAATGCCAACAGGTAAGAAGACTTAAACATTGTAATTATAAGAGCAGTGTGTGTGTGTGGCTTGGAGATGATTATGTATGTTTGTAAGTTCCTCAACAAAGTGAAAATTAGTAGAGAATAATACTGTGACTCACAGTAACGACGAAATAATTTGGACTACTCACACTGAAACAGTGTACATAGAGTAGCTGAAGTCTACGAAAATAGAACTTATGTCGAAAGAATGTTAAAACATTTTCCTAATACTTTGTTTAAATAAGAGAGAAAATTATTTGTGTCAAGAATTTTTCAACCCTTAAATGTTAGACGACTGCTGGGGATTGATTGGAGAGATTTTCATGAGCACTTTTAACATGTAGGTCTGCAACACTGGTAAGGAATGGCTTGATGTGAATGTGGATGGGGACACAGGAGATTCTCAAAAACATCCACAGACCAGAGGCATCGACTGGCACAATTCCTACATGCGAAAATCCGGAGACAGATCCAGCCGGAATTGAATCCAGATTGTTGCCTTGGTGGAAGGGGAGTGCTATATCCACACAATTGCAGTGGAAATATTTAATTTTTTACCCCACGTTCTTTACAATTTAGTTAACATTTCTGAATTTTTGAAAGCTATCTTGTTATACCTCGGAACTTGGTTCATATATGCATAATTCATTTACTGTACATGCTTTTACAAACCATACAGAACTTATGAATATCTAAACTATCATTTTGCTCATGTGGAAACAGTAATTCCTTTCATTTTTCAGGAACTACAATTTGGTTACATAAATCCATTCTAAAGATTTATCTAATTATTGTTGCCAATTTTGTAGCTAAAAAAACTTTACATTAAATTTTGCCACAATAGGAAAAATTCCTATTTCTTTATTTGCATCTCTGTAACTTGAGAAAAACTTAAATAAAATGAGCAGTCTGTTTTGCGCTGCAAAAACGTGAACCGTCATGTTGATGTCCCTGTGACGTCAACAATACTGTACATTTTAATGTATGTAACATACAAACGGCAGCAACATACGTTCAAGTCGTGAAATTGTATTAAATAAAGTGGTTTATGCGGTAAAATCTAGTATGGTTTGAACTCAAAAGAGCATAAATGTGGATAGTAGTTTGTTTGCGCAGCAATAAAATGCAATTTACATGGAATAAAATATTAACTTAAGCGCAGTCTGATAATTCAAGGCGTATTGCATGGTTTAAACTTCGAGAAGAGACCTAATAGTCTCAAATAACGACAAAAATACAGTTTAAATATGTAATGCTGTATTGTATACAGCACGAAAAGGCTAGCATAAAATAGATAAGTTCTTTTAAGTTAAAAATTGCAGTCATTAGCTTGCAGTTTGCGACGAAATCCCTGCAGCTGTAGTGTTTTGGCTGTTCCACTAGCTGTGGCAACGTCATTAGCGTATAAGCTAGTTCAAAGCACCCGTGATTGGCCGATAATATGTGGGTTGGACTGGGTCTTGCGAAACTTGCCCCAAGATGGCAGCACGGTTCTCAATGCCGTTCACGAGAAACGTAAAAATTACTGAAAGAAAAAATTTAAATTACTTGTTACAGTCGGACCACCTTATCCGTGGTATTTCGTTCCAGAAAATCCGCGGATAAGGAAAACCGCGTACATTCAAGACACCTTTATAAGCTACATAAACCACCATGTGCATTTTATATAAAAAATTCTAACCCCTAAATCCAGGTACTAATATATTTGTGTGAGGTACAGAACTTTAATACATTCATAAAGTGTCCCACAACATTTAAATATCACAAAAATGCTACGTCACGTGTACAATGCGGTGCTTTAGATACAGCGGCAACCACAGTGCGAGGCCGCGAAGACTTGGAAACAGCGCGCGAAGAGCCAGGCGGTCTGCCTGATGTCGCAACACGGCACGGCCTGATGCACCACACTAGCTCTCCACCCTACATTGCCAAGGATGCGTGCTGTGCGAAGAGGGGTGTGGCCACAAGATTTGATAGAATTGTATTTGATAACACTATTTCTCGCGTGTAATGCTTACTTTATCTGTGTCAGCCAAACATATAAAACAACAGGTTGTCTTGGCTTCCGGTCTGGAGCAGTGTCTTGTTGGTAGCTACCGACGTTTTGCCGTACCTTGCAGCAGGCATCTTCAGGGTGTCTCTAGCAATACTGAAAGCCGATTTTTTTTTTCTGACGGGCCCCCATATCCCGCCACGTCAGCGTGTACCCCAGCTCAGTCTAATGGGTACTCCGACATGCATTAGTCGCTAAAACGAAGGAAGGGATGGGAAGTGAATGTGTCTCAAGGCAAAGCCTCATACACCTGAGTTGCGGTTTCTCTAAGGAAAAGGTGGCGTGCATTGCGGCGAAGCAGGGTTGAAAATGGAGGCCACGGCCGCGATTGGGGCCATGACCTCCCCCCGAAGAGAGCAAGAGTCAGAATAAGGGCACAGAAAAACCAGCACAAATAGGGTAGGGTGCTGGGAAAAGCTGTGCGACAGGCGCGGCAGGGATAAAAATATCCGCATAATTAAGTGGTAGGCAGTGATAAAGATAGGTAT